>JAECUM010002577.1:0-164553 GCA_016617855.1 Megalonaias nervosa
AATAAATCTATCAACATTATAAAAACCTTGAGCTAAATAAACAGATTTACATTTTTTATTTCGAGACAGTGAAAAATACGATCTTATTTTGTTCATTTCTACATTGTTTAACGGAATATCGTCAAAAACTACTATCTTATGTTCATCTGAGTCGAGTTGATTAACTGGAACAAGATCTTCTGGTTCTTTGATAATAAAAAAATCTTCGCCAGTGTCAAGATCATCACGAAGTTTATTATTATATTTGCTTAGTAGCTCGTACTTATCTTGCTGCGGATTAATTGTATAAATATAAACTCGATCGTAATTAAAATTATCACCAAGAAGTAAATTCATAAGCAAAGTTGTTTTTCCCGATCCAGTTCGCCCAACAATAAGATAATGACAATCTGGAAATTCGTTGTTATGTTTATGTTTCACCAACCGCTCTGTATCAAAATTTAATATCGACGATTTTGCCATTGTTTGTTATATAATTTTATGTTATATTAAACTGACTAATGTTGACAAATTTATGTAGGACAATAAATAATGAGCTACTATACAAAATTTGGAACATTGATAGGAGATTCATCAGCTGTAAGTACAACTACAACAATAACAGACGGCAAGATTGATTTATCAGGTTACCTGAAAAGATCCGGTGGCACAATGACAGGAAACCTGTTTATGTCAAATCAACGAGTATTAGGTTTAGAAACAGCGTATCCACCAATAAATGTTAATAACACACAAGCTGTCAGTTATGCACAACTAAAATCTGTTGATGACAACAAGTTGTCGCTGACAGGAGGAACTTTAAGCGGTAATTTAGATATGTCAGAAAAAAAAATAATAAATTTGGAGACCAGGTATCCACCAGCAAACTTAAATTATACACAAGCGGTACGTGATGCACAGTTGAGGTATGTGGATGATAACAAACTTGATAAAATCGGTGGAACGGTTATAGGTAATATCAACATGTCAGGAAAAAAAATAGTAAATTTGGAGACTGCATATCCGCCAGAAAACTTGAATCAAACGCAAGCTGTAAGTTATGCGCAGCTAAAATCTGTTGACGATAATAAACTTAACAAAGCTTGCGATACAATGACAGGTAACCTGTTTATGTCAAATTCAAAAATAACTGGATTACCGACAACCTCACCACCAGCTAATGATGCTGATGCTGTTAGTTATGGTCAGTTGAAAGAAGAACTTGTCCCATACTTTAAAAAATCTGGTGGACCAATGTCAGGCAATATAAACATGAGAAATAATAAAATAACTACGACATATGTTCCAGTTAGCCCTAATGATCTGACAAATAAAGCATATGTTGATAGTCTGTCTAGTGGTATAAAACGAACTAAAAACAATGTTGGATATATTCCAATACTTTATAAAGCAACTGACAATCGAGTTGGGTTTGAGGTAAGCGCATCAGCATATTATCTTGAAAATTATCCTTATTACGCTTTCTCTGATAGACATGAGTGGACGACCAACGGAGAAGTTAAAAATTTTTGGATTAAAATTAAATGTCCCAATGCAGTTGCTGTTTGGCAATTTCATTTGCGAGGCCGATTAAAGTCTGGTGTTGGCCGAATTTATAATTGGCAATTGGAAGGATCAAATGACGATATCAACTGGACAACATTGTATAGCACAACAGACACTTACATTTCAACAACACAATATTTTACAATCCCGACAGAGAATACCGTTAACAAGTATTTATATTTTCGAGGTAATGTTTTAGCTGCTGAACATCCATTTCCAGGACTGACAGCATTTCAAATATATACACTTGATGATCAAATTTAATCTAATGTTATACAATAATGTCAGAACCACCAATTATAACCATTGCAAGAGAATGTTATGATAATATTTTAAACCCCAACAAAGATGTTGGAGCCGTTAATGAAATAGTAAAATTAATCCAAAGTTTGAAAAAACTTAACATCGAATCATTGAACAATCCAACATTGCCAGTAAATTTTGCTAATTTTGTTCGCGTTGTGCATGTGCGAGGACCACAACTGAAAGAAGCAATAGAAAACTTTGATATTATAAGTAGATACTGTCATCCTGAGGATTGTCTAGAAGAACAAAAACAAGTTGAAATTATATTTAGAAAAATATTACTCGAGCTTGATTGGTCTAACATAGATTTGATAATAAAATCAGATTTAATAAAAGCACGAGTTTATAGTGGAAGAACACTAGAAGAAAGACGAATAAACGAAAATCATACTCGTCCTGACAAACTAGTGGAAAATATAAAAAAATGAGAATGAAAAGAAACAAAAAGTTATATGATAGTTTTTCAAAACGAAGTATATTTAAACATCTCGGTATGTACTACCATGACAAAGAAACCTTAGTTAAAATCGTTACTATGACGTCAGACGCAGAGTCAATTATTAAAGTATACGCAAACGCAATTTTGCCAATGATACGTAAAAAAGACCCAGAATTTGATCCGATTATTGTTAACAAGTCTCTAAAAATAATCAAAACTTTAGACGATGAAATTAGTAATTTTAGTGATGATGAGGGAGAAAAGTTTTTTTTTTTTTACAGAAGTCGATCAAACAAAGTTGGAAGTAAAGTCTGATTCTTATTATGATATAAGTGAAGAAGATGATGTTCCATTCCCATCAATCCAGTACTCTAGACAATTGTCACTACGAAATTATTACAACGAAATTTAAACAATACTCACAAAACCATATGAAAAATTAATGTTAAAAGTAGCTTCTGCTGTTGGTCTTCTCACAATTGAACTAGATAAGCTTAAAAAATTAATGCTAGCAAATTTCGTAGTCGCATATGCAATTATCAGACAACATCTTGTTCTCAAAAATTGCACGTTAGATCAGTTGAGTTTAGTTTTAGGGTATATTGAAGAAACAGAAATCGATTACAGTAATTTGGTGAATTAAACAGATTTATATGAGAGTGAAGTAGGAAATAGTTTTGATTCATACGCTTGGTTAAAGAAAAAATATGTACTAAAAGATAAACAATATAATGATACTTCGTCAGATGTTTATGATAAATATAGAGAGTTTTTAGCTGATCCTAAAAATAATAAATTCCGCGAGTTTCTCGATTTGATTGTTGGTGCTAGAACTTTTGTCTTTGTATAAAATGTTGTATAATGAAAATGAAAAAACAAATCATCGATTTCAATCACATATCAGAAGAAATTCCAAAACAAGATGTTGACACACTAATGCAATATTACAGATATTATCATAAAAAAACTTTGGTGCGTAAAAAAATATTACAAATACTATAGCAAAATGCTTCGAGTAATATCATATTTGCCACTGCTAATGACTAGCTCTGGGATAATTTCAAGTGGAGCATCATTAAATCCGTTTTTGTTAATAATATCAGGCGTTGGTGTTTCTCTTGCAACAGCGTGTAAAAAAATTGAACCTCGACTTGTGACTAAAAAAAATGCCTGTTAAACAGCTAGTATCACCTATAAAAAATTACTTGATCAGATACGATCTTACTTACGAGGTGTAAAATATGATATGGACGATTTAATACGCGAGTTTCGTATTATTGACAGTATCTTAACAGATATTCAACCAAAGAGAGTCAGCAGGTATGAAAAAGATTATCAAAAAAAGTATGTAAATGATAGAGTATGAAATTTTGTCTAAACGTTAGAAATAATGTTTCACTTACCTTATTACTCCAGCGAATAAATCCTACGCGTAACTCGTATTTGTTTGAAGGGGTAGAGGTCCTGGGCTAGAAATCTCCTAGCTAAAAACTGAAAGTCTTGTTGGGATAGGGATTGGTGGGTCTCCAAGATGGTAATTTATATTTGTTTGGAGGGTCTCCGAGATGGTAATTTATATTTGTTTGGAGGTGGGTAAAGGTCTTGGATTATATTTGAGGTAGAAATCTCCTAGCTAAAAACTGTAAGACGTTTTGGGATAGGGATTGGATGGTCTCCGAGATGGTAATTTGTATTTGTTTGGAGGGTGGGGAGAGATCCTTGAGATAGAAGTCTCCATTTCCCTTACTACACCTACTTTATTGTTATGTGCTGTTTGAATTGAATTGTGTTATCATGGTGTCAGAACAACGTTTACCGCAGTGTAACTCATTATAAAACTTGTTTAGTACAATAACTGTTATTCTGCCACGAAGAGCAACATGTGTCAGCAGTAATTACACAGCAAACATGATAATCTACTCCTATAAGTTGAAGAGTCCGCTTGATTTCGATATTTGCCATTAAATCCTTTGTACGGTGCTTGTGCTTCGAAATGTCAAATGATATATCGAGTACAACTTTAAGAAATCTTCCAGAGATAATTGCATTCCCATGTCAACATCAAGAGTTTTCCAGAGATATTTGCCTTACCATGTCAACATCCTGTTACTATTGCAAAGGTTCTTTAAAGTTCCACCCAAGTTCACTCTCCGGATACAACCTACTGCTTACTCTAACAGCAAAAATACCAAACCTAGGCTATCGAAAATCTGACTGCTTCTTAATTGATGTGCATCTCGATCAGCACGCTGAAAATCTGGAAATAATTGTCTGAGTAGCTCGGCTGCTAAATATGTAACACTTTTATGAACTCGTGTCTGCTCAAAATAAATCTTGTTGCTGAATGCTGCCAAGGGATTGTCTCATTTTGCGGAATGTGGTGAAGACATTTTCTAATTCTACCACGTGATGGATTTTTCTTCGGCATCCAGAGCGACAGGTCTGTAATAATAAGTTGACCTTCAGCGACTGGAGCCGTGGAGTGATTCATGTAATTAACCGGTTTAGCTGGTTCCAATACCTACGTTTACTTTACGCCGCTAAAAGCAGTGTCAATATCGCGGCATAAACCAAACTGAGCTTAGTGGCTAAAGCAAAGAGATCTTATGATCAGCACTTGTAAGAAATCGCCTTGCTGCAAACTGGCATTTGTTTCTGCAACAGGATTTAGTACATTCGTATCAACATCATATTCAATGCTTTAAGCATTTGCTTAATCATTATACCAAAACGTAATTTTGCTATACTCCTGCTAAAGTCATCACCCATTCAAGCAACGTTCATTTTTATGCTAGCAGCCGATCGATAACTGCTTATGTCCTCAACTGTTTGAGTACTTAGTTGATATCGAACTGTGTTAAACAGACTCCATCCGTTCCTGGTAAGAGTTACATTTATATGGACCGCATATGCTACTCCGGGTGGAAATACTTGTACAAAGCCTGGAATCACAAGAAAAGCTAGATGCGGCAGCAAGTAAATATCTTCGTCTCTCGTGTCAATAATTCTTGTACCTGGTTTGTTCATCTCATGCAAATCTCTATCTAAATACTCAACATATTCGTGCTCTGTTTTTCACTCATCCATTAGCGCTTCTTCAAAGAGTTTAAAATAGCGTTGTATAAACGGCTAATGATGTACATGCCACAAGCTCACTAATAATACCATTGCCGCGTTTGGACAGTATTTTCTTTTCGGCGCAAGTCATCAAGCGTTCCGTTTCCTTTGTTGGCGCGATTTATTTAATAATTTTCATGGTCTTCTGCACTGGTGTTCCGTTGATAGTGTCTGCAATATTCTGTCTGTAACAGTGTGGATTTTGTCGATGTTATAGCAACACATAACTGGATGAACATTGCAGGGTCAATAGCCAATTAAGTTGATGAATGTGTTTAGGTATCGTGTTAAGCCTTGGACCTAAACTAGAATACGGTGTTTTAATATCCCTGGTGTGGGCATGATTGATATATAATGAGGTTTCCGTTTGATAAGGGTCAGGCAAATTTGGTTTTAAGTATAAAAAAATATGCCAAAAGTTGAAATGTTGCAGAAACAGAGTTTGTACTGCTGAAAAATTGTCATAAGTTGTAATGTTGCGGACATCGGATTACTGAGGGAAGCGCGAATTATGTGGAATTTTCCAAACCTCGATTTAGCGGTTAAATAAATCTAAATCATAACTGGATAAGTAACGGTTTGGGGTGTGTTCTCAGGCGAAGTTTAGCGTGTTATAAACGTTATACATTGCAAGATTAGTCAATCTAAGTTTTACGTCAGTGAATGTCTCCAACAGAGCTAGAAGCTATCCATTTTCTTGTCAGACTCCAGAAGACAAAGACACATTCAAAGAGCGTTAACGAACTGTAACTTCGTGTTAGTGACTAACAAAAGGTTATTCCACTCTGTAACAGTAAATACCATGTGTAAAAGGTAAAACAATTATCTACAAAAGAAATCATATTGCTGTAAATAGTTTAGACAAACACATTCAGAATATACCTTTTGAACTAGAACACATTTATAGAGAGTTTGTCAAGATACAAAGTGTAATGCAAACTCAGAATAATTTCCCGAATTTGAAACTTTTTCTATTGTCACATTATAACAAGGCTGATTCTTGGAAAATACGATCACAGATACTGAACGCTACGTGGATAAAAAGCTTACCATGCCACAACTATTATCTTCAGCGATGCAACAATTTCTGTGGAAGGAAGTCAGTGACAATGTTGCGGACCTTAAGAATTACTAAACCCCTTTTGCAAGATCTGTTTCCACCTTCGGTTCCATTGAATTTTGGAAGACAATAGTGATGAAAACAAGTCGAGTTCTTCTGTATTAGGAAGACATTTCTCGAACTACATCAACACTTCATACTTACCAAAAAGTGTACATAGCTAGTTAAAAGTCTTGACTTTGATGCTTTGATACAAGAAGTGGCTCATTACGGCAGAGACATTGTGTGTGACAAACCGAAGAAAAGAAGTTAACTTAAAATCAGTGAAAACCAGGAAGCAAGTGAAAATGGAATAAAATACTATTATTGAAACCTTTGTAGAAGAACCTGAAAAAGTTGAAGAAAAATTACAAACCCACGAGAGCAGTAACAATAGAAGTGGCATAGTAGAGATAGAAAAGAATGAAAACAAAAACTTCATGGAGGAAATAGACGAGTGAATTTCACAGACATTAGACGAACACCAGAGCGTGTATATAGATTTCATGGGACACATGTATCAAATGCTGTACACAGACTTGTTTATATGCATCTTTGGTAATTTTAATTTGTGCCTTATTGATGTACGGAGTCATTTACGCTTTATACGTTTCGTGTTTTCATTTGTGAAGTGCAAATGTTTTTTGTGGTGGCACGTTTTGAAAAAAACATTAAACGTGAGGTGCATCAAATATATAAAATGTCCTGTATCACTGAAGGTAATCTCAGAATTCTGAATGACATAGGTATGGTTGCATGCTCCACTTAGCCAATCCTTCAAGATGTCGCTTGCTGGACCCAGTGGTTCAGACAAAACCGAATTTCTCAAAGTCACAAGGATTAAAACAGATACTCGAGAAGGCGTTTCAAACTCCGTCTGCACCAATAATTACTAGGATTACATTTCTTTGTTGACACCCTCCCATACTCCCAAACGAGAAGAAATAATCTCTTTGGTCAAAAGGATGATGCCAAGACCGTCTTCAGCAGAAGGAGAAAAGAAAGAAAGGAAGACATAAGTGAAAATAGACACCAAGAAAAAAATCACTACCCCACAAGCGGTTCTTGCTCATATTGCTCGTCAGACACATCAAGCCTCATCCAGATCATTCCCACACGAATCTAAAAGCAGTATCGAATAGTCGATGACTTACTGAGGAGCAGCAAAGAAAACAGACAACTCCATCAAGGAGACACTTTTAACTAGCATCTGTTATAATCTTGCACAGGCTGCTTGTTACGGAGGAGTTCAAAAATTGTATTCTGCTGATAAAACCAATCTTAAAAGTGAATGTTTACCAGATGTGCGGCAATGGTTACAAGAACAATCGACGTAAAAGGTACACAAACCCATCCAACGAAACTTTCCCAGAAGTCAAACTAAAGTGGTTGGCATCGATCATCAAAAGCAAACATGTTTAGATGATGTCTCTCATTAGGCAGCCTACAATCTTGGCTACAAATATTTGTTTGTGTTATCGACGTGTTTGCAAATTCAGCTTCGATAGTTCCTTTGACTTCAAAAACAAGTTCAGAGAAAATACTAGCCTTAAAACTGGTTTTGAAACAAAGTCGTCGACACTCTCAACGATGGCAAACAGACAAAGACACTAAATTTCTGTATCAATTCTTACAAAATGAAGAAAAGACAGGCATTTTTTCATCACCGAAATCCTGAAACGAAAACCAGTGTCATGGAGCGTTTTTAAAGAAATTTGAAAGAACGTATGTGGAAATAATTTACAAACCAGCACACTCCCAAGTGCATGCACGTCTTGTACAAGTTACAATCAATCGTACTAGCACCAGACGTGCACCCGAAGAAGTTACCGCTGAAATCCAAGTTATGGTGTTTGGTTTGGAACGTCAACTATCACTCCAAAAGGTGTTGTTAAAGACTGGAGATTAGAATCCCACTGAAGAACCCAAACCCAGATTTGACACCCAACTGTGTAGAACCCTCAACTAGCCATCAGTCGTACATGGTCGAATGACCGAAAGCAACTATAATTAAAACCTCATACACTCAGTCGGTGAAGCCTTAGTGCACATGTACAGGTCAGACAGCACCTCATTGAGAGAAGAAGGACAAGAAGGTTCCATTTTCTTGAAAATGGCTAAAGATCTTTTCGACGATACGATTCGAGAAAGTATCATCAGAGAAAGAGAAGAATTGGATGAGAAAAAGGACAGAGAGGAACATCTAAGAAATAAAACTTTTCTTAGATCTCAACAACAAAAACACCACCGGCAACAATAGCAACAGAAACAACAAGAAGTGGAGTGTAAAATAGACACAAAGGAGTTCTCTTTCTACATCACTAAAAGAAGTCTCCCTGCTGCGGTGAAGCCCATGGTGAGACATGAACGTTTTCCCAAACGCTAAAACCTAGAACCACGTACCAAACAAAAATGTCATTTTCAAGGCCATCCACATATCTAAAAAAGAGAAACACTATTCACTTTGACAAAAATATGAGTTTGTATATCTGTGTTTGTTTATGTATGCTTGTGTATGTCGTTGTTTTTCGATACCAAGAACTTAAAATCCCTTCCTTAATAAATGTGTGTGTGTTGGGTATAGTGTTTATAAGGGGTACAGTGTGTTTGTTGACAATAAATTGTAAACATGTGTGAAGAAAATTAGAAGAATGGTTTCTTTTAGGTACGCGAGATTTATGTTTTCTTTGATATTTTGTATAACAGTTGTATTTTATGGGGAATATTTTCCTTCACGTCCGTGCCTGCTCATATAAAGCAGCATTCACCAGTCGTGTCGAGTCTTCGACTTAGGGAGCAGCGAACAAGACGTAGAAGTCATAGATGGAAGTATTAAATCCCGCCCAGGCCCTGAGTGCGATATGAGGATCAGGGCTGAATGTCGCATCAGGGTGGAGATTAAGGGCTCAAGCAAACGTAACACTTTGTTGCTCATATGGGAAGAAAATTCAAACAGCACCCCTCCCCCAAAGAAGACTGGGACAGGGAGGAAAAAATGCAGGGAGAACAGAGGGAGCGAACTACTGCAATGCAGACCCAACTGTCACGTAGCAGTCCTGCCACGGAAACCCAGACTTCAAGAACACCTCTTCTAAGAACAACTCAACCTCTTGCACCAATTACGGTACCTGATGAACATTGTCTCTACCGATAACATCATTAGTGAACTCTACTTCCATGGGAGCTAGGAAACGGAGAGAGGTGGAAAAGAAGAAAAAACCCCCCACAAAACTACAACAAGAAACAGGGGCATCAGAAGCTTCCAAGGTGCAGGAAAAAGAAAAATAGAAGGTCCCACTGAAAAGAACTTAAGCAGTAGTATCTTCAACAACAACAGCTACATCTAAACAGCTCACTAATAAACCAAGGGAACCGCCATCTACCCATCCTACAAAGCCGTAAAAGCAAAATAAACCATTGACAAGAAGAGGTCAGCAGAAGCTACAGCCGACTGTGCGACAAAGAGCGGAGTGGTCAATTACATATTTGACCAAATCGATGAAAGTGGAATGTCAGTCGTACCATATGATCCCAGAACATTAACACATAGAAAAACTGGGGTCCATCCTGGATGCTGCCCGAAAACAACAGAGTGACGGCCGGCTGAATAGATCTACAAGAGCTATGGTCCACCATGCAGGGGGAAATATCAGTACATTGGGGAAACATGCTGCATGTGCCCAGTTCCCCGTGTGATACTGATCACCAACGAACTTTACACAGTACACAGCAGCCAGGCCCCACCCATCAAGCAACGTCAGCAGTGGGAGGACATGACAATAGCTGACATTATCGCACAAATAAGACCCAGTGGCGGACGAGGAAAAATTCATGCCACCTGAACATTTATTTCTCCTTCTTCTCCGCGTCCGGGATTGCCTAAAGGCTAACGTCGAAAGGTGCCTCCTTTTCCCACCCGACGTAGAGCAACAGTGTGAGATACACTCAAAGAAAACCCCAAGACCCGTGCTTGCACGCTGGACTGGCTGTCGTCAGGTGGTTGGTTCTTCCTCACACTAGACGATTAAATTAAGAAGCATGCGGTGCATGCATTAACACGTTCTGGAGCGTCTCTCTTTTTCCCTCCTTACGAGAAATTAAGAATCCAGCTGTGCTGACATTAACCCGTCGCACAAGGCCGAGTGACCATCCATTTTCAGTCATTCACTCAGTCAATCGTGCCATTATTCATCGTCGACCGTGTGCAGAGTCAAAAAGGCAAAAATGACAGACCAGCACTGCAAAGTGGGCAAACTGACGGAGATCACCGGCTTGATGGAACGTGTAAGCATCTTATAGATTGGGTACAAGAATCGGAGTACTGCCCTCACATTGGACATCTAAAGAGGGATATCACTTCTCTGAGAATCACTAAAAATTTTGTCAGCGAGGTGGAGCATGAAGAGACAGAGAAGATACAGACAGAGAGGGCGAAGGAGAGACTAGTCAAGGAGCAGGACAGGAAAGAAAGGAAGCGGCAGAAGAGGCATAGTGATTTCACTCTTCGCAATGCCAACTGGATGAGGATCAATAAAAACTTCCGACAAATGGGCCATCCAGACTGAATACCGGAGAAAAAGGAAGAGTGAGACAATTATGCCATAGAGCCTAGTGTTAGACTCATGGTCACCTCAGAAATATCATCGCTGACAAGTTGTGCGGTGTGTGTTGCCCCACCAACCTGGAAGGTATAGTGGTCACGAAGGAAGCCTGGTAATAGAAAAACCCAAACTACACTTATCAGGACCACCCAGACCTCTCGAAAAGAGAGATATTAATCTTATTTGCCATACAATTTTATGTTTTTTGTTTTGTGAGAGGGGAAAAAGAAAGACAAATGCAAATGAAAAGCGATCGAAAGACAAAGAAGAGAGAAAAATAAAATATGGAGAGAGTGAAAAGAGAGATATGGAAATGCTGAAAGAGGATAAGAGAGGCAAATGCAAATAGAAGAGAAAATGCAATATAAATTACATGAATTGGAACTTGAAGGCAGAACACACACACACACACACACACACACAAGTTCAGGTTTTGATTTTACCATAAATATTAGGTTATTACTCACATAAAAGAGTAGATAAATACTTTCCTCACTTTCAAGAAATTGCTAAAATTTTGAAATGGCCAAGAGAGCATTGGACTTTTAGTTGAAGAATTCAAGAATTGGACCCATAGTGATGTCAAGACCTATCTTTATGAGCAAAAGGTAGAAACTTTGGAAGCTGCTCGTACAGCTGATGATTGTTCTTTGATTCACAAAGTTTCGTTTGTCAATAAGTCTTCCTCTCAGCAGTGTTTTTGATAAAAAGAATAATCTTAGTCTCATACGAATACTTCCAAATCTTAATCTAGCACAACTTTTATATATCAAACTTCTTGTAAGACTGAACAGAAAATCCTTATCTCTTCCTACGTGCACTTATTGTAAAAAGAAAGGGCACGTTATTTCTGATTGCTACAAGTTGAAAAATAAGCAATAAAATAAGACAGAGCTATTCAAAATGTTTTATGTTAATGAAGTCAAGGTCACGGTTTTGTTTTGAGAGCAATACATTGGTTGAGTCAAACCCGGGGTGGGCAACCGTGTCGCCAATCGCCACACGTGGCGAATTGGCCATGAAAGTGTGGCGAATTTTAGTTTGCTATATTTTGGCTCCAGCAATAAAATGTAACAAACCTTTTTCCTGACGGCGTGTGCTGGTTGCAACTTGATGTTTTCTGCCTTTAATTGGAAGCATTCCGCCTTTTGAATGACTCACTGACACAATACTCCCCTCCACTCTCTTGCCCAACACCCTTTTTCATCTCTTCTTTCAGTTTGAGTCTAGACCATACCTTAAATGGGTGGTGTCTACAATTTTACATTTTTTAGGCGTGCGTTTTTGCGTCTGTTTCGAATGTACGATTTTCACACTTCTCCATGCTTCAGTCACTCACAAAAGCTATTATTAATTGTTAACATTTTTCCATTTTCTGCCCTATTGATGGATAAGTGGGTTATTCGAAAACGAAGTGAACCAGCAGCATTGATGATAATGCTGAGATGAGTGAAGCAGACGATCTCATTGATTAGGAACTTTGTGCTAAAAAATAAAAAAGAACAGAATGGAAGAACATGACGAGTAAATTTCAAAACATCTAGGAGCTGCAATTTGTAATGATGCAAGTAAACAAAAAACCAGTGTGCCTTCTGTGCAAAAGTAAAAGGTTCCAGTGAGAATAAGGCAGACAGTGATGAAGCACTTTCGCAGTATGTACAGTGAATTCGACAATAATATCCAGTTGATGGCCGTAGTCGTGTCAGTACAACTGCCGGTCTGAAATCACAATTTCATAATCAGAAGAGCAGCCTGAAGCGGTTTCTTTCGTCGAATGAGCTAGTGACATTAGCTAACTATAAAGCAACCAGGATTTTGGCTCAGAAGAAGAAACCATTTTGCGATGATGAGAAGGTTTAGGAAATTCTGATCACGATGATGGAAACTCTGTTGGAGAATTACTATTTGATGAATGATAGCCTGCAAAGAGTGCAGAATGTGTAGCTAACCCGCAGTACGGTTGTTCGCAGAGTGCTGGAGTTATCGAAAAACGTGAAAGAGCAATTGTTTGAACAACTGAAAGACTGTTTGTACTTTTCCCTGGCGGTGGACGAGTCAACAGATCTTACTGACATTGCGCAGTTAATCTTCTGGGTTCAGTTTGTGCTCCCCGATCTTAAAATTCATGAAGAAATTCTTGTACTTTGTGGACTGCGAGGTCGAACGTGTGGAACTGATGTACTCGAAAAAAAATTTGAAGCTTCCAAAAATATGTGACCTGGATCTGAAACAACTAGCTTCTGTTACAACGGATGGTGCACCCGCGATGATTGGAGGTAAATCGGGATTTGTTTCTCTTTTGAAGCAGCTATGAATGAGAACGGCGTGAAAACCATGTTGCCCTGCTTCCACTGCATTCTGCAGCAAGATAATTTGTGTGCTCACACGCCTGGAACCGACGTGTTGAGATATTTGATGGCTATGGTTGTGAAAATCATGAATTACATCCGAAGTGGAACTTTCCTCATCCATCGACAGTTTGTTGAGGCTCTGAAAAATATGGTGACCATGATTACGAAGATCTTATTGACTCTGCGAATGTGAGATGGCTGAGCAGAGGAAAATACTGGAGCGATTTACCATACGGCTTCCTCAAATTTGAGATTTTCTTGCTGAGAAACGTCAAATCGAAAACTTTTCTGACATTGAGAGCCCTTTATGACAGTGTGATTTGCATTTTCTGTGCGATATCATGGCTCATCTGAATGAATTGAATCTGAAGCTCGATGGAAAAGGAAAAGTAATATCTGAGCAGGCGCAACATATTTAAGAATTCAAGTCAAAACTGGCACAAAACTCAGAAGGACGAAAAAATGAAGAGTCTGGTCTTTTTGGCGTAAAGCGGCATCACTATGAAAACTGGATGAAAAATTTCTCTCAGAAATTTGAATCACGTTTTTCTGATTTCAACGACTTCAAATTGGCATTGCAGTTCTTGCGTGATCTATTTCACTCTGATATTGCAAATTCAACCAAAGAAATTTGCACCCTTCTGTATTTTGACAAACGCGGGTTTGAAGATGATTTTCTTGCTCTTCACAGTCTAGAACACTTAAAAGTTTGGCAGAATTCTTCAGTCACAGAGATGTGGGAATCTATTCTGACTGACAAGGATCTCCCAATTTTGAAATCTGGCATTTCAGAATTATTGTCTATGTTTGGATCAACGTGGGTGAGTAAACGAACGTTCTCTACGATGGGATTCATCAAGTCAAAAACAGATCTCGAATTGTTGATGTCAGTTTAGACGCAGAACTGAGATGTGCATTGAGTTCAGATATTCAGCCAACATTCTACAACTTGTCAGACAAAAGGAGTGTCCAATTTCGCATTAAATTTTCTCTTTTTTTTTCTTCAGTTTGAACAACTTGTTTTATCATTTGCGTCTGAGGCAGTTGTAACTGAGTAGTCAAAATGTACATACATGTTTTGAATAAACTTGTTAAAACAGTATGCTATTTTTTTTAAATTTTCGATTGAGCAACCTAATTTCTCAGTTTTTGCATGGTGTGGCGAATTTCCCTTCTCATTCGCAACACCCGTGGCTACATTGAAAAATAGGTTGCCCACCTAGGGGTGAAACAAAACCCAGTCCGATTCTGTTATGGGGAATTATGAACCATTCATGTCGAAAGTTTCTATATAACTTATTGGTGATTTTGCCAATCATATCTCTATTAAAATATTAAGGACCCAGGGGCTTCTCAGAGTGTTTTGCTGTCAGGTATTTTGCCTTTGTCTGAGAAGTCTTCTTCTAACGAAAGTATTCTTATTCAGGGAGTAGATGCGGCTTTTTTCCTCTCCATTGTGTCAATTTGACATCAGAAGTAGTCTTAGGACCCGTGACTGTCGGAGTATTGGCATCTTTGGCTATGAAAGGTATTCATTTATTGTTAGGCAATGACTTAGCTGGCGATAATGTTATGGTTAATCCTTTTGTAACTGACAAGCTTTGTTTGAGTCAAAACGTTGATCCTGTTAAGAATGAAATCATGATTTATATCCATCTTGCGCTATGGCAAACAGAGTCTTGAGAATGATGTTGATCATAAAATTATTCCTTTAACTGACACATTTATTTTTTAGTCTTTTGATGATGTCACATTTGGTCCTGGTGTTGATCAGTCGAAAGGTAAAAGTGATTCTCATTTTACTAGTCATTCTCTCTATTCTAATCAGGGTGACAAAAGACAATCACTGATTGTTGAACGAGAAGAAGATCGAGAGCTCTATTGTTTCTTTCAGAGGATTATTAATGAACGTGAAGCCACACAAGTCCCAATTTATTATTTTGTGAAACATGGGGCAAAAACTGGAGACCTACTGAGGTAACCCGCTGGTGACGAGTGGTCAGTAAGCTACCAAATTGTTGTTCTGAAGTCATACTGACAGGGAGTTCTTGAAACTCCTTTGGCGGGTGATTTAGGGATCAGTAAGACTTATCACATGATCTTGAATCAATTCTATTGGCCGAAAATTAAAAGGGATGATTCTAAATATTTGTCAGATGGTAGGAAAACCCAATAAGTAGATACCTAAGGTTCATCCCTGCATTTGACAAACCATTTAGCAGAATAATAGTAGACTGTGTCGGTCCCTTTCCTAAGACCAAGTCAGGACACTGATACTCGTTGAAGATAATGTGTGCGTCCATAAGATTTCCAGAGGCAATTCCTTTGAGAAATATTAAAACTAAAACCATAGTAAATGCTTTGAAACGGTTGATGATGGGGTTGTTTTTGCTTTAAACTTTTCAGCCTTCCAGAATCTGTCCGGTCTGATCAAGGATCTAATTTATCTCTGGAATATTCCAACAAATTAAGCATGAATTAGGCATATAAAACAGTTTAAATCATCTGTGTAGCACCCTGAAGGTGAAACGGCTTTGGAAAGATTTCATCAAACTTTGAAGAATATTATTCGCTCATATTGCTTTGATACAGGAAAGGATTGGGATGTTCTTTTGCTATAGGGAATCAGTTCAAGAATCATCAGGTTTTAGCCTTTTGAACTTGTTTTTGGATACACTGTCCGTGGACCATTGAAGCTGTTAAAAGAGATACTTCTTTCATATGAAGATTCCAAGATTAATTTTCTTGATTATGTGTTTGATTTCAAATGTAACTTGGGAATGGCTTGTGAATTAGCGTGAACTTATCTTCATTCAACTCAGTCAAAAATGAAATTAAGGCATGACAGATGTACAAACGAAATGAGTTTTCAGCCTGGTGATAGAGTTCTGGTTCTCTTGCCCATACCTCGACATCCTCTTCTGGCTAAATTTTTATGGTTCTTATACAAGTAAAAAGAAAGTAAATGACTTAAGTTCCATCATTAATACTCCTTGGAGGCGGAAACAGCAACAACTTTGTCACATGAATATGTTAAAGGAGATTGTCAAGTTAATCATTTTATGAATTTAGTTACGCCTGTCCTACACAATAAGGTTGTGGACGATAGAATGTAATCTGATTATTGTGACTTTGGTGTAACGAATTCAGAAATACTAAACAATCTGGACCCAAACTTTCACATCTACAACCACAAGGTAAGAGTGAACTGAAAAGTTATTGTGTGAATATGAGCACTTGTTTCCTGATGTTCCAGTACAAAGAAATATAAATTATCATGATGTTGCGATTATATATTCTACGCCTGTGAAACAGCATCCTTACAGGCTGAATTGTCCCGAGGAGGTATATTTGAAGAATGAAATTCAGCATTTGCTATATAACAATTTCATTGAACTAAGTTAACGTAACTGGAGTTCACCAATGTATAAAACGCTTGGACAAAGTCACTATTTTGGGATTATTGTGAATTCATTCAAAGACATTCTGGATTATAACAATGCGATACATCAAACCTATAGGGACATAAGATCATTCAAGACTATTGATACATCAGCACACTCAGTACTGGAATCAGCACATTTAGTACTGGAAATGATTCTTTACTTTTTAACTTGTGATTTACGATATTTTGGGAATTTTAATTCGCAATGCTGTAAGTTCCTTTAAAATTTTCACTTTGTAACTTAGTGAAATACTTTTACCGGTTGATTTCAGTTAATTTCTTGGTTTCGCTTCTTTCTATAACTTAGTTTAAAACCAAAGAGTCGTAACACCCCCAAGTGTCATCTTCATGAGCGCCTGTTTTGACCACATATGACCCCAGTCGCCACATATCACTATTTATTCCTTCCTATCACAACTTACCTAAATTGGCATGGTGAATTTCCGTAATCAGTTTTTAAGAAAACTATGTCCCTCCCTTACAGAAAAAAGTATCAAAAGATACACTGTTAATGGAAATTAAAAATAAATAGTCAACTAATATTTTAAGAAAAGCGACTGCTTGCAAATTGTGCAATAAGACAAAGGAGACAGAAGAAGCTGCAAATTGCAAATCAGTGAAGCTGCGGCTTGCTGCCTCTATACGATCTTTTAAGGGCAGGTGCTCCGCTAGCTTGGCATTTTATTTGAACGGTAAGGAATTTATAGGAGATTTATATAAAGATCCGGCGGCACATTCGGTGAAATGCTGCTACTGGAAATTCGGGGAAATGGTTAAACACATTGTGATAACAGAGAGAAGATGCACAGTTATGGACTGCAATCACGTAATTTCCGTGTCTAGGGATCCAGACCTTGCCAATATTCATAATGTGCCTTTGTCCCCCAGTTCCCCCATAATTTTTTAATCTTGGCTCATAGCTATGGTTTATGGTTTATGTTTTGATAGGACTCCTGAAGAAATCATGGATCTCTAGTGTTACGAGCGCGACAAAAATATTTTCCGCGTACATGTTGCATTTCAGTTTTGAAATGATAAGTCAATGACCCGGGATTCTTACCACGTTCAATACATGCTATTTGTTTATATTTTATTCAATAGTGCATAGTGTTAAATGTGATGTGCATCTATTTCATTTGATAATTTAGTGTATGGAAAGCAAACACATACGTTTGAAAAGATGTCTTAGTCGTTTCAAAATCTCAAACGACTCCAACCTACAACCACTGTTGCTTAAACAGATACGTACCCTAACAACTAAGGTGATCCGCCATTAGAATTAAAAAAGTACATTGTCTCTCAGCTGTCAGAGAGCAGCGTTGGAATTTCCATTGACAGGACAATGGCATTAATATTTGGGCACATTATTTTAAACTCGGTTCAGTTTGTAAGGTTAAAAAGTATTGCAGGACGTTAACTGCAGATAGTTACTCAAAGATGGCAATGAATTAATGGGATTTTCCCTTGATGACTACTCAATGCACGGGGATTTCCCCGCACGATAGGTGTGCACGAAGTGTCAACTGGTTCTAGTACAAAGCTTTAATCGTTATGTAAAAATTATTCACTTTAAAGGAAACAAGAAAGATCTGCACAAATTGCCGATACAAGCGACATAATGGAGAATTTACCAGGGTTTGTGAGGGAAATGTCGGCAGATTCAATCACCCCGGGGAGATCGGCCGCGTTAACTGAGAATTACGGTGCAAATCAGCCTTTAGTCCTGTCGCTTTCGGGGTCATGTCTTGTTCCTACCACGGCCTTAGAGACAAGTCAGGGGCAAGATGCTGGTGTCAGCCACATAAAGTGTAAAACAGGTGAGGGTATTATCTTTAATGTAAAATGATTATGAAATGTAACATGTGAACAATCAAGTTATAATTGCCTGAAGAGAAGTTGGGGGGAGGGGTTAGATACAAAGCCTGCAGTAGTAGTTCAGAAACAAATTTTCAAACCAGTCTGGGGTGTCTCGAGCATTATATGTACTGTGTGTGTGTTATCTGGATTTTCAATGTAGCTTTAAAAAATTTTCAGTCGTATTGCTACGATGTTTGCATTATGGCAGTTTATAGTGATGTCTAGCACTGGGACATCATATCACAGATGTGTAGCATGGTGTCCCACCAAGTCACATTATCCTGACACCAGGCTGACCAGTCCTAACACCAACCTCTTAATGCTGGGCGCCTAGCAATCATATACAAGGGATTTATGCAGTTAGCTCCGAGAGGACATGGGTGTCATCCAAACATTCTTATTTTTTAAAATTATATATGATAGCATAATCAGACACAGACTGTTGACAATTGAAACTTACTTATCCATCAGACTATTGAAATTATGAAATTTACTAATCCGAAGTTACTAGCCAGCAGACCACCATTAATTTCGAACCCAGCATTTTAAGCATTTCACTTGGGCTTTTTGCACACTGTATAAATACTGTTATATCTTTATTTATATATATATATATATATATATATATATATATATATATAGATATATATATATATATAGATACACGCACACACACACACATTCATACAGCTGTATGTGCAAGTTCAGCTGGATATCAGTATTGGCTTCAGCCTTTATTTCTTCAAGTGCTTTTGGGTTCTACGCTATCTTGGGCAACTGGGTGATGGATATTTCTACCCATAGATCTAATTGTGTTCATTCTGTATTGCACATCCAAACATTAATTCAGTAGCTACCATAAATACTTGCATATCAGTTGATTCATACTGCAAACAACAAAGATCCTGATCTGCTGTAACAATGTTCCTGTAGACCAGGGTCTGTGTTGTTTGATTACTCCTAACACACTGCACAGAACCAGATCTGCTTGTGCATTATGCAATGGCGGATCATGGTATGAGCAGTTTGCAGTTGGACTTGTTTTATAAACGAGAATATATGGTTATCTTAGAAGTATTTCTGTTCCCATCAGTACAATCATAACCAGTGTCAAGGTACACTTAAAACTGGCATCAGATAACTAAATTTGAAATTTTTCAGCCTCTGGGGGAAGAAAGAAAGTTCAAAGTTATGAGAAATCAGCCCCAAGTGTGACATTCGTAAACTTGTAGATGCAAGCAGTCATATCACATTATCGCCTGCAGCAGTTGTTTTGATTAAGATTTTGAACAAGTGACAAATTATTGGAAGAGGGAGTAAAATAAAGAGAATTTCAGACATGAAATGTTACAGGTTTCTTTTCATCAGACATTCAAAATAGAATATTTTTCAGTCTGTTGCCTTTAAACAAAACAGTAGCTAAGAATACTAATGGAGGAAAATCATTGGCCCAATCCCCAATTACAAATCCCCCCCTTCCGGCAAGCTTCAGGATGATGTTGTTCAATGTGTATGAGACTTTTGTAAAGGAAAAAGAACTGTGATGATTAAGTAATGATACAGGGTCTGTACTAGTTGTTGGTCAATATTGACCATATCTTATGCTTTACCGAGTTCGGTTACATTTTGTGTTTGATGTTTTACTGGCTTTTGTCATGTTATATACACAGTATTCTACCACATCATCTCGATGAGTGAATGTATCTGGATAAGAAGTCTTTGTGTCGTTTATTTCATGCTCAGTGACTTTGTTCAAATTGTGTATTCAGAGTTCATTTCTGGGGTGCTGTTGATGCTCCAATCAGGAAACTTGATTATTGGATGCATCTTGTTACTACAATACCCCTAAAACCAAAGAAGGTCACTGTGGCCTGCATTTTCTGCTTTACTAACTTGAGTTTTTGATGTTATTACCCAGTAATATCAGGCTTCTTGTGGGGGAGGAGGACAATGATAATAGCTTTCTTTGGGGGAGGGGGACAATGATAATAGCTTATCAAGATTTTAAGAACCATGATTGTAAAAAATTAATACAAAAACAAGAATCTGAATCAGTTTATTGTAAAATTATTACCTCTACGTTGATATGACAGAAAATGATGTTCTTATTTATTATATTACGTTTTAATACTCTGTCTTACTAGTTAGGTACATAGGTAGATAGGTGGATGGATGGGTGGTTTCATAGTACATCTGGAAAATATTGATTATATGATGCTAATTGTAAGTTCAAATTTCCAATTTTAAAATGGTTATAGTTCAGATGTGAAGATAAAAGATTTCTAAAGATATTTAGTTGGAAAAAGGGGCAAGATTGCTTTTGTCTGAGTTTATTTTCTGCCTGATAATGTATATAATGAATACTGGAGAACATAGAGATGAACTATATAATTGTTCATTACAGTCTGGTTTCACAGGAATTCCCTCCTTCCTCCAATCGTTCCATTCTAGAATAGACCCTGATGATTTCAAGAGAGTGTTAAGATTTTTCTGTTTGTGTGTGTGTGTGTGTGTTTTGGATTTTTAGCGTGGCTTTAACAATTTTTCAGTCATATTGCTATGATGTCTGCAGTGTTGCAGTTTATAGTGATGTCTAGCACTGCGGCATCATGCCACAGACATGTAGCATGATGTCCCACCCAGTCACATTATCCTGACACCAGGCCGACCAGTCCTAACTCTAACCTCTTAATGCTGAGAGCCAAGCGAGGCAGCTGTTAGTACCATTTTTGTAAGTCTTTGGTATGACTTGGCCGGGGATCGAACCCATGACCTCCTGCATCCAAGGCGGACACTCTAACCACTAGGCCACCGAAGCAGTATATTTCCCAATTGGAAAAGAAATAATAACAGTAGAAACATAATTTTCTCACATTCCATTTAGCTACTTGTTACTAAATGAACCCCATTTCAAATTTTCTTGACAGACTTGGAGTGTTTGTGATAAAATATGTCTTTTCAATTTGTTCAAAATGTTTGTGACTATTATTACAAAAAAAAAATCTTTTGACAATGTAAGTAACTCTTGAAGAAACAGAATGAACAATGACATCTTTGATTCACAGAGATTATAAAATTCAGAGCTTCATAAAATATTTTAAAAGCATTCAGATTTATCATTTCACCAAATTAAATGTTTTATTTTTTTATAAATTGATTGAATTTTCATAAGATGATGTGTAAAATTTAAGCTTCTCCTTCTCCCCTAAGATAAAAAAATTTGTGCCCAATACAAAGCTTTTTTTATATAATAATTTCTTTAAAGAGATGACATGGTATGCTCACTGTGTTTTCTCTTTCTCAGTTTCTGTCTGTGTCCCTGTCCTTTTGTTTCGCCTGCAGGCCACATGCAGCCCAGCCCTTCACATTGTGTAGCCTGTGGCTATGTTGGCAGTCCTTTTGAAAATAATGCATTTTAATTAATATGCATAATTAGTGATAAGTAAGTGTTCTTGCTTATGTGACCTGCAATCTTAAGCATCTAGGGATGTAGACCAATAAAACATTAACCTTGCAGAAGTGTGGAACATTTCCATACCAGAAATTTGGGTTTTATTAGGGATACTATGTTTTCCCGTCTTCCGTTCCTAGTTGTCATTTCCAATGGACAACTCAGGTTTGAGAATAGCCTGCCCCATAATTATCACACAAAAAAATGTAAATTGGGGTTCTTCCTAAAAAAAATCATGATTATTCACATAATACATCCAGGTAAATTGTAAAAATTTCGTTAAAATTTCCTGAAACATGTCGAGTTAGAAGTACATGTATTTGGTATTGTACAAATATAACCCAAAGTGTCCAGGCCACCCACTGGGTTGGATGAACTCTTTGACTGCCCAAGAGATAGTAACTGTAAAAAGTTAAATCATATATCCCAAAGTGTCATGGTGACCCACTCCATTGGATAAACTCTTTGACTGCTCAAGAGAGAATACCTGTAAATGGAAAAATTATATTGACCAAAGTTTCTTGGTAACCTACTCAGTTCAACAAGAGTACCTATAAATATGCTATTAGGCAAAGACAGACATCTGCTGGGGCAATCAGACTAAGAAGTGGTGATACCCTTAATCTTTCTGTTGATGAGGAACCAGTGACTCAATGGTTAATGACTAAAAGGGCATGGGTTCAAATCCTACCTGGGTTGGCTACTGTGATGTGCCTTTGGGCATTGCACTTTGCTTCATTTGTCTCAGCACTAAATAACCTATTTGTGTTGCTTTGCTGTTAACACTATACAGCATTCTGTCTGTGATAGAATCTGTTGTTTTTGGCAAATATTCTTTCATTCCATTAGTACAGTTAATGTGCCCTATGGCACTCACTGATACACAATTTGTCTTGAACACTTTGACTGCTTAGTTAACCACCTCATGGAGAGGATATTAACTGAATTTACTGAGCAGTTAAAAACAAGTAAATGTTAATAAAGACCAGTATTTTCAATTGACAAACTTGATGGTTTTCTGCATATACATTTCCTCCAAATTCTTAGAATTAATTGTGCCTATAAACTTTTGTATATTTTTTCCAGTGGTTGTTTTTATATCATGTAAATTTTCAATGTTATCACTGAAGCTCTAAATTTGTTTGCGCAGCAAGGGTGTGGGAACTCAAAGGGTTTCTCTCCACCATAACTAGCAGGTCAAGCAAGGTAACTTGGTCATCTGTCATTAGTTATGCAGTAAGCTTGTAACCTCAGGCAGTGAAACTGACTTTTTAATATTGGTAATGATGAATTTGCTTACCTGTATAACCTCTCCATACAATGTACTTACCAGTTACTTAGATTGTATTTGTTGTTGTTATTTTGGGTTTAATGCCATTTCTCAGCACAAGATAGGCAATATGTGGCAACCAGTGTAACTGGTGGAGGAAGATTCCAGGAAAACTCCAGGAAGAACCATCAACCCATGGTAAGTTAGTGGCAAGCTTACTCGCATACTCACATTGGCTGAGTCTGAAATATAACCCACATAGACAGAGGTGCGATGGCAGTGATCGGTAGACCACTTGGTCACCTGGTGCCCCAACCTTTTTCATTTGTAGAATTTAACTTAAGGAATCACGGTACTAATTCAGTTCCCATAGTAAACCTATGCAAACACCATGATATTAAAAATTCAATAATTTAAAATTTTTGAGTGCTCATGACCAAACCTATATTTATCAGTATAGATGAAACCTGGAAGTCAGCTTCTGTGCAGAGGAAAGGATATGAGCCGTGGCATTTTCTGGACCTGCATATGTTTGAAACATGTGCTTTCAATTCTGCACCAAAGAGTCAGGTGCTAATTTTAGTAATGAGTGTTCCAAACTCAAGACTGTTAAAGGACTGAAATTCCATCAATAAAACAATGTCTCTATTTTTTTTTCACTTTCAGCTAGGATAAGGTCTCAAAAGATTCTTTTTCCTAAAACATAACTTACATTATTAACCAATCCTGGTCAGCCAAACCCGTATATACTCTATTTAATGTTCACCCATTTCTAGGCTGGTTCCCATTTTTCAATACCATTAGTACCGTGTGTCCTTAAAATCAGCACTATGTAGCCTGTACTGTGGTGATATCCTGTTAAATCCCATGCAGACATGCATATACTTCTTCCTTGAAAGTGAAGAGAGAAGAGAGAGATTGTGGGTGTGTGGGTAAATGGGTAAATGTTCATTTTTAATTGCATTTGGTAGCTTTTTTTTCTTCGTTTGTTTGTTTTATAACTTGCCTTTATTTTCAAGATATGTCAAAACAATGTGTTCCCAGTTGGCTGACCATCCCTGTTTTTTGTTGCCGATCCTAGCACTTTCCCCCCACCCCATCCTGTAAGAAAACATTTGGAGAAAAAAAATTCTGGAAATTGATTTGTGCATATAAATGAGCTGGTTTAGCTCAGTACTTGAATTGATTGGTAAATTATATATACTAATCATTATGATATATATCATGTTTTACAAAATATTAAAACAAAATTTTAAAAAAATTCCCAAAATTGATTTGTGAATGAAATTGAGCTGGTTTAGCCCAGTATGTGAAGTGCTTAGTACATGATATAAATTAATCATATATACAGTATGTATCTATATATATATATATATATATATATATATATATATATATATATATATACCGTTTTAAAAAAAACCCTACCTACCTACCCTAATTTTAAAACCAGTGCAATAGGAAACACACATATTTTTTTGTGCCTAACAAATCTCTGAAAAGATCTTTAAAAACAGTACTCCAGGAAGTTTCAATGCACATCAAGTGTACCAGTGAAAATATTGTTTTGCTTCACTGCTTTTTGCATGTGAATATGGATCTGGTGTTATCGTTGATCCAGAACAGTACTAGACTCTTTTGAAAAAAATATGAACATTTATTTTGAGAAACAATGTTGAAACTTTTTGTTTTTCATCATTTGTCTTTTTTGTTCTTTCAGTGAAATAGTGATACTTTGAATTTGCTGACATTTCTGCTCATCCTTGAGCAAACCTCGAAGTGCCATATTGCTCCATAATGAACCCTATTTATGATTCTAAGGATTTCCTGCACAAAGGGCATATTTTGCTTGTTTTATTTTCAGTCCTTGATCATGATCATGACAGAACATCATTAACCACAGATTAATGTTATATAGTTTATTGGTGTTACAGTACTTACATAAAAATATTTAATAATGTTTAATTGGTCAGCTGAAATTAGTAGGCTTGACACAGGTACTGTAACGACTAGCTCTTACATGGGTTAAAGCTGTGGTTTAGTGCTAAATAAAGAATTAGAGAATTCAATAAAGAAGTGAGAGAATTCAATAAAGAAGGGAGAGAATTCAATAAAGAAGTGAGAGAATGCAAGAAAGAAGTTACTAACACAATTAAGTGAGGGAACACATCTTACTCGGGGGGGTTGGATTGGGTTGGGCGGGAAATGGCGAGAGCAAAAAAAGTAAGGGAATGCTGTTCCCACACATACCCACAGCACTAAACCCCTGATGGGTAGGATTTGCATGTCGTTTAACATTTTCCATTCAACCCTTTACTTGATTTGAAAAAAAAAAATGTAACTTACATGATAATACAAAGCGGGTCTAGTTTTTTAGTTTGTTGTTATTGTTTTGGGTTCAATGCCATTTCTTAGCACAAGATAGGCTATACATGGCAGCTAGTATAACTGGTGGAGGAAGAATCAGGGAAAACTCAGTAAGAAACACTTAGAAGTTAGTGGTAACAATGCAACAAACACAAGTCTGCATGTTGTAGATCAGTTGGTGCTTAAGTAGGTTCTTACAGAAACACTTGTTGGTATCACTTTGGTGGTCAATTAAGATTTCACATTTTAATAGTAGTATTTATACTGATCACACAGAAACACAATTTAAAGATGAAACTGAAACACGGTTTCACTTGACAAGACTTATTTAATTGTTTAGAATTTTTTAATCACAAAAATTTAGCAAAATCTATGACCTCTTATTAAAAGTTGTGAGTTTCCTAGCACTGATCCAAAGTTGTGAGTTTCCTAGTGTTGATCCAAAGTTGTGAGTTTCCTAGTGTTGATCCAAAGTTGTGAGTTTCCTGGTGCTGATTCAAAGTTCAGTGCGATGCCGTTTTCAACAATAAAATGAGAAATGTATCAGGGTTTCATTTGCCAGTTTTAATTGAGATTTTATTTGTGCTAAAATGAGGGAGCAGTATACATTCTTGAATGCATATATAAATGTATATACACATGTACACTGGGCCCTGCGTGGCCGAGTGGTCTAAAGCGCTCTCCGTTACGGATCACTGCCATCTCACCTCTGTCTGCGTGGGTTCGAGTCTAAGATTCGGCAAATGTGGATATGTGAGAAAGCTTGTCAGTAGCTTCTCATGGGTCGGTGGTTCTTTCCGCGGATTTCCCAGTTTCTTCCTCCACCATTAATACTGGCTGCAATGTATAGCCTATCGTGTGCTGAAAAATGGCATTAAGCCCCACAACAACAACAACAACAACAATACACATGTACATGCTTAAGTTCCAAACATGTGTTTTGTCAGCAGATTTGAAATTTTTTGTTTATAATTTATCTTCTTTACTTTTAGATACATGCTTGTGCTAGCCTAGAAATTTTTCTTTGATGTACATTTCTACCAACATAATATATTTAATTTATTATTTTCTTCCACTAATAGCTTTCGTGGAATGCAAAAAATATCCTGCCACCACAAAAATTCTTAGACCATAAAATGTATACTTTAATAGAGGAAATGCATTATACTCACTGCAAGTCATAGAAATTGGAGAAATGGATGAGCATTTGAACATAAGCATGCTATACAGAAATCAGAAACATCAAACTGACTTTTAAGCCTTGTAACATGAGTATAGACAGCTAGATGGACTGAAAAGTGCAAAGTTTGAATCCTTCTTGTTATCCCTTGTCGTGGTCATATCATAAGAGTTGTGCAGGAATAAATCCTGAGTGTATGGACAATAATAATAAAGTTGTAATATGCTCTATTTATAGTAGTGCCCAGTGGTCACTTGAGGTCACCTGCCCAGGTCAGGTGAAGAGTGGGAACAGTGGTCAGTTGGTCACTTCATTTACATGTAGATTAGCATTAATCATTGGATGTATCATTCAAGTCTTTGAACACCACTTGGACTGCAAAAGTAGTAGAGGTTAAGAGTGAAACTCATGGAAGACATTTCATCATTGTACCTTCACTACAGCAACTGTTTCAAAGTTTGAACTCACGGAAGAAATTCCATCATAGTAACTTTACTACGGCAGCTGTTTCAAAACTGCTTGTACTGTATCCTTTTGATTCTGTTGATTACAGGAATTCTTAGTTGCAATAACATCATTTGACATCAGCTTGTGTTCAGTGTTGAAATAATGAAACTATCCGAACAGGGTCAGGAGTGAAGGGGATGTGGACAGAATAAAATAGTTAGGTCCAGACTCCAGAAGAAGTCTCCTCCAGATGATATTTTAGTTTGTTGGCTGATAACATTAAACTTGGGTTGATGACGACTCTCTGGCTTTTTCATGTACACCTACTCCCAAGCCTTGTTTAGACAGTGTGAAGATAGGGCAGTTGTCCACTATTTCAAAGGTGGCTCTTCCCTGCAAGGACCAGTTCAGAGACAATTCCCAGTGGGTCAGAGCTGGAGGGGTGGCCCTTGTCCTCCTTGGCATCAGCCACTGCCACCATCATCACATTACCCCCCTCCAAGGTCTCCACTCCAAAAGACCCACATTCCAGGAATGAGACAAACGATTCCTATCCGACCTAGCAATGTGAGATTTATACCATGGAATTACAGCTCTAGCTTTGCTCCGAACAAATTTATGGCAGGTGAGAATGCATATTACAAGTTTTGCCATCTTCACTATATGCTGTTACATGTATTAAGCAGTTTGGACCTCAGAGGGTACATGCATCATACATTGCTAAAATATAATTAGGTCATACAACTCCATTGTCTTCTTGGTCACTGTACCATACTTGAGTGGCAGTACAATAGTACCATGATATGTATCATGCATTTACCGCATATACTTGCTTATAAGACAAGTCCAAAAGCAAACTGCAGAGACCAAGATCTGCTGTTACATAATGCACTGGCAGATCAGGGTCTGTGCAGTTTTGTTAGGAGTAATCAGTAGAAGAAATAACATAGACCCTAATCTGCAAGTACATTATGATATGGCAGATCAGGATCTATGTTGTTTGCAGTTTGACTCAGTTTATAAGTGAATATATATGGTACCTTTAGCAAATGATACAATAAATTTTGCAAAACATTAGTGATGATATATTTGTCTTTGTAAGGTCTGTTCTGAGTTGGCGTGAAATTTAGTGTGTATTATCTCAATATGTCATTAATGTTTTGCAAATTCAGCACACAGTTTTGTTTCAAACTGTACAATGCCATTATAATTATTTGACCCCTGACACCCAGAATATTTCCTGATGTATGCCATAAATACATCTGACGTTTCAATGTTTAAGATTTTGTCCACCATTTTGGTTGTGGCAACAGCATTATGCAGTGTTTCCCTTAATATACATTGGTGTGTCGCTTATGCATGTCCCCAAAAAGTTGATGCACACTGTTTATTGTCATGCATTTGTTGTTGTTGTTGTTGTTGTTGTTGTTGTAATTTGACCTTCCAGTTCTGACACCAAGGGTTTTTTTTTTTTTGGTTTGCTGTCAATCATATACCCCTAGAGGAAACACTTGTTATGGGATCTGAAGTTTGTCTGTATTGACACAACATAAATAAACTATTAAATAATATATAATCAAAAAGTTTTTCTCATGTTTTGTCACAGAGACTGGCGGTTTCATGCTGCTGTCCAGATGACACTCTTGTATCTCATGTAATGCCACTGCCACCACAAGTTCAAGTCTGCCAGTTTCCTGCAGGAATGGTGTATCTTGTTTTTATCTCATTTTTCAAGGGACTTGAATCATAGGGCTACATTTAGTTATTTAAGGTGGTATGGCATTTAATAGGTTTTAGAAGAGAGGATACCTTTGTATATAATTCTCTACGTTCTGTTGATAAATTTACTAATTGTAAGTCTATGTCTTTAATCACAGTTAAATTTAGTTTTTGTGATTCCTGTTAATATAGCGCTATCTTTAGCCACTCAGTCCCAAGTGGGATTATGTTAGGTTCAATCTGACAGGCCACTGGAACAAAGAAACCATTATATTCTCTGGATCATGTGTTGTAGACTTACAATAAATCAGTGATAGCAAGTTTCCCTTTATAGTCAAACATTTACATGTAGTTTAGTGACCATTTGCTGTGAAATTAGTACCTCTTTTAGTAGTTTTAAAGTGCTTAAAATTGAGTTAAGTAGTTACAGTTTAATTTAGAATAAATTAGATCATAAGGATATACGTGTATTTTGCAAGTAGTTTCCCATTTAATATAACACTTAACATTTGTGGAATTTCTAATACAAATTATAGGTTGCAGAGGAGTGTGTGGAGAGGGGATATATGGCTACAATTTGATTATTGAATGTAAGTTTTGTGCATTTTTGTATGCAGACTATGGTTAGATAGAGGTCTACAGTTAACACAGTCAGACCATAAGTCAGCAAGGAACCTTTATAAACTTGGGTAGTGCAGGGAGTCAGCATTTAGAACTGGAACCATTAGGGTTTAACATCATTAACCCCTGGAGATTTTTGTCATTTTTGCCTGAAATGGGAGTAGGAAACACATTTTGGGAGCTGCTTCTGAATGCATCCAAATGAATCTGCATCCAAGAGATTTCCATTTAGCCTGATGCCTAGTTGTGTTAGAAACGTTGTTTTGCATTGCCTATTTTGTTTGTGCATGTGCAGAAGGGTAACAGTTGGAGATTTTTTTTTTTTTTTCGCTTATTGGACCCATGATTTTCATGTCCTGGCCACTTTTTACTTGAAATCCCAAACTTATCCTACTTTTTACAAATGTTAGCCTGTCTGTGTGCAGTTCAGACCAGTCTGCCTTAGATCTGAGGCCAAAAAGTCTAAAATCCGGACAGAAAATGTGATTCTGACAACGGGTGAATTTTTGGTGTAAAATAATCAGGTCTAAAAAAAATAAGCTTTTCCTTCTGTGTTTTGTACTGCAAGTAGAAAGTCCAGATTATATGGTATCCTTGTAGAGCTGCATCTGTCTGCTTTTCTGTAATACCACTTATTTTGGTATATCTTAAATGACCTTGATGCTACAGAGCTCGGAAGAAAGGTGCTACCTCCTGATGCACAACATGGTGCCAGGGATTAATGAGTTAAGTAAATATGGAAATGAAAAACCCTTTCTTGTGAATAATTCCCTATAGTACAGTTACATCAAATTAGGTGCTACAGCACTTGCAAAATGTAACAAAAATATAGATATTTTAAACCATAAGCCAGCAACTTGAGCACTGTTTTAGCTAATTCTTCACCTTTTCACCAAAATTCAAGTCAAGAATAGCTGAAATGATAACTCAAAATGAGGCTGACCTCTGATGGGTCAAATAATCTGTGCAGGTAGTGGTATTTTTTTTTTAAAGTCAGTGGAGAGTAGTTTGGTTTCTTTAGCTGAGTAGGGGAACCAGTCTGGCAACTAATTTCTAACAGATGGATAGTAATGCACAAGAGAACAAAGCTAAAATCTTTTCAATATTTTTTATTGAAAAGACATATTTTTCTTTAATTTCCATTTCTTTTTGTAACTTTAACTATGTCGTGTACATTGTGATATATCCCCTTCAGGTGCCACTGCTTCCATGTATTGACCGCTCCGGTGGCCTAGTGGTTAGTGTTCACCTTGGATGCGGGAGGTCATGGGTTCGATCGTGGCCAAGTCATACCAAAGACTTACAAAAATGGTACTAACAGCTGCCTCGTTTGGTGTTCAGCATTAAGAGTTTAGTGTTAGGACTGGTCACCCTGGTGTCAGGATAATGTGACTGGGTGGGACATCATGCTACATGTCTGCAGCATGATGCCCCAGTGCTAGACATCACTATAAACTGCCACACTGCAGACATCTTAGTGATATGACTGAAAAATTGTTAAAGATACATTAAAAATATAAATCACACACATCACACACTTCCATGTATTGTCAACTTATGATGTAGTATGTATTTAGATATTCCAGCAGTAGTACAGATATTAATCCAGTCACAGAACATATCAGAGAATTGTTGCACCTCTAATATACACTCATGCCAAGAGTAGCAAAATGTATTGCTAAATGAACATACGATTCCAGTTATGGAAGACATCATATAGTTACAACAATATCAAGTTAGCCAGTATTGCAACTAGTATAAATGTTTGGTTTTGTGTTTTGCAATACAGCAACATTTCAAGGTCATATTGTGCTGAGGTAAGTAAAGTAAAATGCTTTGCCATATGGGATGCCGTGTTTAGCCAACCTGGGTTGATTCATTTATGAGAATTGAACCTGCTCCCCTCAGGTCACGGGTACAGTGCATTAACATGCTGACTTACTGCGGTTTCCTATTGTAAGCATGCATATACTGTATTTTTTTAATATTACTCCTTGGTAAACACTGTCTACATACTTTTTTTTTAATCATTTGTATTCAAAGCAAGTATTTCATTATCATTTCATTATAGTTTATAATTTTACCGGTAGCAGTATATTCTGTATAAGCAGATGTCCTCATCGTTTCACTTGCCTTTACATTCATGTATATAAAAATGTTCTCATCATTTCACTTGCCTTTACATTCATGTATATAAAAATGTTCTCATCATTTTACTTGCCTTTACATTCATGTATATAAAAATGTCCTCATCGTTTCACTTGCCTTTACATTCATGTATATAAAAATGTTCTCATCATTTCACTTGCCTTTACATTCATGTATATAAAAATGTTCTCATCATTTTACTTGCCTTTACATTCATGTATATAAAAATGTCCTCATCGTTTCACTTGCCTTTACATTCATGTATATAAAAATGTTCTCATCATTTCACTTGCCTTTACATTCATGTATATAAAAATGTTCTCATCATTTTACTTGCCTTTACATTCATGTATATAAAAATGTTCTCATCATTTCACTTGCCTTTACATTCATGTATATAAAAATGTCCTCATCATTTCACTTGCCTTTACATTCATGTATATAAAAATGTCCTCATCATTTCACTTCCCTTTACATGCATGTATATGAAAATGTCCTGATTTCACTTGATTATCAGTCAGAGCTTTTTGTCCACACTCAATCTAGTACTTGAAAAGTATGAAATAACATTATTAATTCCATCTTGTGATTACTGTCAAGGAGAGCATTTTGTCCACACTCATTCTTTTGAGTTGGGCAGGAATTCTAGGCACCTTGTTCCTACACATTTTTCATTAACATGTGTTGATTTTTGTGAGTGAAGCATGGATCACTTGGCAGCTACTGGTACCTGCATAAGCAGTCCATTCTTGATGGCAGCTACTGGTACCTGCATAGGCAGTCCATTCTTGATGGCAGCTACTGGTACCTGCATAAGCAGTCCATTCTTGATGGCAGCTACTGGTACCTGCATAAGCAGTGCATTCTTGATGGCAGCTACTGGTACCTGCATAAGCAGTGCATTCTTGATGGCAGCTACTGGTACCTGCATAAGCAGTGCATTCTTGATGGCAGCTACTGGTACCTGCATAAGCAGTCCATTCTTCCCATTGAATACTAGAGGGTCCACAGTCTTGACACATTTTGATCTCTTTTAATCCTGATAGGGAGAGAGAGTTGGGTCATAGAGAGAAGGAAAAAAAGAATGACAGGTCTAAATACAAGTCTGAATAACATACAGAAAGGCAGATATACTTCTCAAGAGGAAAAAGAATGTACATGTAGTTCCAGAAGTGATATTGACACTAGTCTTAAAAGTGGTATTGCCACTATGGTGATATAATTTTTCTCCCACTGATATTTTTCAGTATCTCATTATGAAATATATAATGCAGTGTAAATAACGATTTGAATTTGTTCATGTAAATGTGTATGATATATAGTGGCGGTAAGATAGGTGACAGTAGGGCTTACTCTCTGACAAGGTGATGTTCACCAACAGTATTAATTGGCTGTCCATAGATATCGGCATGTGTTAGGATTTCAGCGAGGTATGGTGGTATTGATTTACTTATGTTTGCTATCAACAGCGTTTGGGAGAGGTTGCATTTTGGCATATGTCAGCCAGGTGAGCAATCTCAGGTCCACTTGGGCCTCATGTTTATTTGATTACCATTACTAACAATGGAGAAAATTGTAATTAATTTTACTCAAAAACTGCTTAACAGAACGTGACCAAATTTGATTGAAAGTGTTATGACATGAGGGCTTTCAAATTAGTACAGATATGACTGCCTTTACTCAAACTAGAGAAATTTTTTAGCAACTTATTGAAAATTGCTCAACATAATTTGACCAAATTTAATAGAAATCATCCTGGCATGAACAACTTTCAGATTTAAACAAAGGATGCTGATCCACTATCAAATGTGGCCACCATTTTCTAATAGCAAATTTCTAGACTTAACCCCCACCCCCACTCCCACCCCACAAACAAACTACTAAACAGAATTTGACCAAACTGAATAGAAGGCATTCTGGCATTAATGGCTTTCAAATTTATACAGATGATTGGAATTCACTATCAAAAATGATCACCATTTAGTAAAAAGTAGAACAATTTCAGAACAATTTCTTTTTAAAAACTGCTTAACAGAATTTGACAATATTTTGCAGATAATTCTGGCATAAATGGACTTCACATTTACATAAATGATGCTGATCTGCCATTTTAACACATTTTTTTCAAAGCCAGCATAAGGGTTATTGCACATTTTTAACAGATAGCATTATGGTTTAACAATACATACAGATTTATGTGGTGTAAATTAATCTGCATGTGATTTTGATTGTCATTTACAGGATTTAGTGGTCATTGTTGTTGTCCACATCATGACATGTAGAGGGTGGATTAAGTTTTGTTGCTGCAATTGGAAAGACACAGCAGTATAATTATGTAATAGTGGATGTCCACTACATTCTGTGGAACTAACTGGTTGTCTGAGCTGCAGTAGCCAGTGCTGAATGCTCTTTATAAGTCATGCATTTAATATTCTAAAGATTTGCCCAATAGTGATTTTAATAACAGAGAGAGAGAGAGAGAGAGAGAGAGAGAGAGTGGTTCATATCAGAGGAAAGAAGACATCGAAGCAACATGATTGCATGGACTTTTTCAATTTTACTAAAATAAAGAATGCAAGAATTGCTGTGATTATTTTTGGTCATTCCCCCAGCAACTTTGAAATTGATTGCTTAACATCTTCCCACACAATGAAATATGCCTGACACTATCCAAGATGCAACATATGGTCCAGCCTGTGTGTAGTACTTTTGCATCAGATATATACCTTGTACCTTGTGACACGTCAAGAATTTTGAGCAAGATCAACACATGTTTATCATTATCCTAGACCTACTATTTGCATGCAGACTCTACTGATCACACATGGTGTATTCATTTGCCAGAAGCTCAAATAAATATACTTATGATTGCTGGTTTGGTTATATGATGAATTTGATATTACCAAATGTAATAGTATAAGTCATTTCAAAACATACCTTGTATGTTTAGTTTCAGTTGATGCAGTTAGAGCTTCATTTGGTATAGTACTTTTTTTTAGTCAGTGTACCACATGCAAAAATGGTTCCTGAATGTTAAGTGAATATTGTTTATTATGAGTTTAGTTACTGTACTGACTTCTTGCATTTTTACCCAACTATCCTGTTTAAGAAGTTGGCATGAATACATGTCAAACATGTTTAGTGGACATCCACCACATGTAGTGGACATCCACCATTCATAGCGGACACTTAATACCTTGCCCCCCATATTCTTATCAACTGTATTGTGTTGGCAATCCAAAATATGTGATGCATGTGCTGTAGGGCTTTAACATTTTTGCAAATCATGTTTATCTACCATCAGATATGCCTGATGTTAAATATGTTAATAATATACCTGTTTAACAACTCAACAGAATTTTACCATTTTGACAATTTTCATCCAGCCATGAATAAATTATGCATTTTATGCAAATGATGCCAGTTTGCCATCAAATAGAAAAAAACATTGAACAATTTTATCTTACAAAAATTGCTAAAGAAAATATTTTGAGATCAAGATAGCTGGCTAAAAGGGTTATAAAGTTTTAACAAATGATGTGGATGTGCTTATAAATTTGGATGAAAATACAAGACAGTAGGAAACCTTGAAACAGTTGACTTAATAAAGTATGTGCAAGTTACAGCATTGTAAGAAATTTCTAGATAAGCATCCTACTGACCCAGGTTTCTTGACCCACCACTGTTGCATTTGACTGTATTGTGATGATATGCCATTAAAGTTTATGCATGCTATAGATGTAAATGTGCACGGTTTGATAATTTTGGTCAAAATGGTACATTACATCATCATTTTCATGGGTGACTTGCAAAGAATACTTCATGGAAGGAAGGAACCTCATTATGATTTGGATGGCTTAATGGCAAGTCTATGCTCTTAAAACAAGTAACAGAATAAAGTGGAAAGCAACAAGCATTGTAAAATTCAACAAATAATTTTATTACCCTAGAATAGAAAGTGAAAATGAAAAAAAGAACTTACAATATTGTGAATTTAATACCAGAAAAATCCTAGAATTACAGAGACTAGTCCTAATAATTTAAAGTTCTGAATAAACTTGAATAGAAATCCAAATTAAGTCCAATGCTGAAGTGTGGATGTGTCTGTGATGACCTGTATAATGCTGATGTGCCAACAATCTTTTCTTGAAACAGTAATAATATTCTAGGTTTGAATTCACTATGAATCCCAGTGAATGTCTCAGTCTAAAAATGTTGTCAGAGCACTTTTGTATTTCCAGAGAAATGTCACTTAAATTGAATAATTTGGAGAAATAAATTCCCAAGTGATCACTGAACACAATAATAATACAAATTGATTCTGCTACATCTTAAGCACAAATGAATAAGATTATATAGACTTCCACTTGACCTTGGGTCTCAATTAACATTTTCTAAAAAACAAAACATTACCTAATGGAAAATAACCTTCTAGAAAGTCATTAATGTTTACATAATAAAATGTTAACTATAGTTAGAAATCTATTACTAAAATTATAATATATAACCTGGACAACGTCAGGTGTACCAGGTAAATTGTAGAGGAATCCCAATAACTTAGACCCAGACCTAAATAAACATATTTATTTCTATAAATAATGATCCTGATAATAAACCCCTTCACGTAGAGAATTCTTTAGATATGTATTAATTGTTTACAAAATAAAAATTAAAAAAGTCAATAATTCGGGTTAAGTAGAAAATAAATTTGATTTTGGACAAAGTTAAGTCCAACATACAATGTTATGTTACAATAACATATAATGAAATTTTTTAAAAATTAAAAAAATCTAAAAAACAAACAATGCAAATTAAATATACATAACACTTCCCCCTCATAAAGAAATATTTATGCAATAAAGCTTTCTTTTTACTGTTAAGCAAATATACCTGTGATAAAAATATTACACAAGATGAAATCTTATGAATGACACAAAGTGTGCATGAAACAATATAATATTACTATACATATGAAAGTGCATATGCTATTAAATTGTCTTTTCGCTTAACATGTCTAATGTCAATATTGTATTCCTGCAGCATCAAACTCAACCTTAATATTCTCTGATTTTTGTTTAACATTTTGCCAGTGAAAGTAAAGGGGCAGAACTAATATAGACTTCAAAGTGTTGCAATGCCACTATCAAAGCCAAACATTCCTTCACAGTCATGCAAATTAAATATACATAGGACAGTGAAATTTCTGTCATACGCAGCCCAGCCAAATTTGAAGTATAAGTTTGATTTCATAATGCAGTAAGAAAAGATAGATACTAAATAGGAAAAATGACATAACATGTGGTTTAGGGTAGTTCAGAGATGGTCACCATGATTTCCATGATGGGTTTGGGATTGCCTAGAGGGGTTAAAGGTCAAGTTAGGGGCAATGGTGATGACCAGCTATAAATAATTTTTGTGTTATGCTTTCTCATATCTACAACAACCAGTACACTTTTTTTTAATCATGACTTGCTACTGAACATACTAGAACATAAAGGGTGAGTGAAAGAGTTGAAGCCCATTATGTGGAGATTGCCCTGCTGGAATGTTTTGTCTTGCATGTCTTAGGTTTTGAAGCTTTCCCTCTCAGTCTGTAATGCTAAGGTTGTAAATTGTTTACTAAATGCTGACTGGACTTTTCTGTCAGTGTTTCCCCTAGGAGTGTAAGATAGAGAGTCCAGTAAACTATTGGTGTCAGTACTTGGGGTCAATTACCACAAAAAATGCAAGGCAACACAAAGTGTGCATCAAATATTTTGTATAGAGGTCCCAGATGCACAAATGAGGACAGAAACAGTGGCCTGTTGATGAAGATACTGACAACCTTGTCTAAGTGTCCAGGTTGTCAAAGGTTCTGGCCGTTACAGATCACTGACATCTCACCTCTGTCCACGTGGGTTTGAGCCCCAAGCTCGGCCTACTTGGGTATGTGAGAAAGCTTCCTATCAGTTGGCAGTTCTTCCTGGAGTTTTCCCAGGTTCTTCCTCCACCATATAATTACTGGCCACCATGTCATCAGGTGATAAATGATGTTAAGCCAACAACAGCATCAACAGCAACAACAGCCTATTTTGAATACAATGTCATTGTGCATGTGTTGAGCATTCTTGTGTAATTTGAGCACATGCTGTGGTACAGAGTTGTTAGTCACATCTATGATTCATCATAGCTTTGCTAGTTATTCATCTCATGTAGTAGATGGCATAATGTATGCACACAGTAGTTGTCTTCAGATCTCAGAGTGTTTGAATATGTAATATGTAATGCCTTCATTGCATCAGAATTGTGTGAGTCTATATCTATGTTATTCTTCTATTTTGGAATTCGCTGGATATACATGTATTTATACAACCTGGAGGAAATTTAAAAAATAAGGAGAATGTTGTATTCACTTCATAACAAGGATAAATGATATCCTGTGCCACATTATCAGGTTCCTTGTAATTGAAACAGAAGTATAAATTGTAAAAAGTTTACATATAAAAAGGCAATTTTATTCCCCCTTTTGCCAAAAAAGTTTTATCCTGTCTGTTGCCTTGTTATGGGAATGTTTTGATGCAAGTTTTATATTTTTCAATGGTAACTTTTTCAACCATTTGCTGAAAATAATCTATTTTTACAGAACTTTTGCAATTGAAATAATATAGAATTCTAGTTATTCACAGCAATAAAGCAAATCATGTACTATTTTTTTAATGACTTTTAGGTGAAAAAATAAAATTGATGATTTTTTTAATTATACACTTAAAGCACTTGCTACTGGATGCCTAATCAATAGTATTTTTAAGCCCACCATTCGGCAGAGGGTATTATGATGTCATCCGTCTGTTACCAATTTAATTTCTGCACAATAACTTGATTCTCCACAATCCACAGTTGTTAAAACTTTGTAGATGGCTTATAGTTGGAGTAGGGAAGAAGCCTGTCAATTTCAGGGTCAGAAGATTGAAGGTTATGCACACTGTGACTCATAGAAGAAAATTGTATTCTGCACAATAAGATAACTGTAGTTCATGATATATCTGTGTCAAACCTTATGGATGGCTTGTGCTTGAGGCAAGAAAGAACCCAGTTGAGTTTGGGGTCAAAGGTGAAGCGCACTGTGACTGAATGAAAAGCAGTGGTATCCATACAGTAACATTTGTTCTACCTTTGTGGATGATATGAACTTTGGGCAGGGAAGAACCCAATTTAATTTGTTTTTAGAAGGTGAAAGGTCAAGATCACTGTGATAAAAAATGGTTTGTGTACAATGACATTACTTCTACATCAGAGATCTGGACCAAACTTAATAGATGGTTTGCACTCAGGGTAAGGAAGATGCTTATTGATATTAAGGTCCAAATAGTGGCTGAAAGAAGGAAAGTGGTTCTTACACAATAACCTTAAATCAGCATCAGACATGAACCAAACTTTGTGAATGGCTTACACTAAGGGTAATGAAGATCATGAAGTCAGAAGATCAGAGGTCGGGGTGACTCTAACTGTAAGACGAAAAATTATTTACCATTCACCTTCTAGTCTTCCATCAGTCTGTCTGTTTTTGTCATCTCTTTCCTGTAGATGGACCATAAATCTCTTGTGTAAGATCTGTTTATCTTTCTTCCTTCTGATCTTTTGATTCCTGTTATCTCACTCCTGTTAACAAAAGCTTTGGCAGCAGACATTGTACTCAACTGTCAATCATTTTAATTTTGAAAAAACCTCCTGTCATCTGTGTGTCTGCAGATATTCTGAAAGTGAACACCATATGGCACAAACCCTTCTTTACCGTTATGAGATCAACAATTTTAAAACAAAATGATATGACTGAGTATACTTATAATTATTATCATTATTATTATTATTATTATTATTATTCCTGGAATTCAGTCTAGCTTTTGGTGCCACTGTAGGAATCAAGCTAAGGGGTACCATATGTACTTGCTTATAAGTCGAGTAAAACTGCAAACAGTAGATATCGTGATCTGTCGTAGCATAACGCAATGAGCAGTTCAGGATTTTTGTTGTTTTCTACTGATTACCGGTACTTCTAACAAACTGCACAGACTCTGGGTCTATGCAGTTTGCAGTTTGACTCCTCTTATTAGCGAGTATGTGTGTGTGTGTGTGTATATATATATATATATATATATATATATATATATATATATATTGGTATGCTTTTTGGAGTAGGACTGACAAAATTGATCATATTAGCCTAAAGTTTAAGATCATTGTTGTTTCCTGAACACAGCATGTTTAACAGATGTGTAAAAATGTTTGTGGGGAAGTTGGATGCATGGCAGACAGTTTTTCTGGTTCTGTAGTGTGTTTTTTAATATATTAAATGCATTCACTACAATCAGCATTAAGCACTGACTGGAAACTTTAATTCTTTCATTCATGTTCAGCAAGCACTGCATGTGCATGTAGCTCCCAGTATCATATATGCTTGCTTATAAATCAAGTCAACTTGCACAACATAACACTGATCTGTAGTCACATAATGCACCAGCTGGTCAGTGTCTATGTTGTTTGTTCTACAGATTGCTCCTAACAAACTGCATGTACACAGATATGTTGGTGCATTATATGATGGCAGATCTGGGTCGCCGCAGTTTGAAATGGACTCAACTTGTAAGCAAGTGTGTTGGCTTGAAATGACATTGTAACATTTGGCTTCCATACCTTCCTTTTAATAATCAGATTAAAACGTTGCAAAACGTTCCATCATAAAGGTTTTATTTAAGAGATACCTAAACAATGTGGCAGACAGAAAATAGGTCATACATCATCACTTATAAGTCGTGTCCAACTGCAAAACAGTATAGATCTTGATTGGCCATTGCATAATGCACTAGCAGATCAGGATCTGAGATATTTGTTCTACAGATTAGTCCTAACACACATATTGTGTGGCATATTCGGGTCTGTGCAGTTTGCAGTTGGGTTTGACTTCTAAGCTCTAATACAGTTATCCATTGAAGGTTTATTTTGTGATGTGTGGAGGCGACATGGTGGTGGCCCAGCTGAGTAATACAAAAATCTTGCAAGTAATATGATCAGTATATGGCTACCCCTTGGACTATAATTACATTATCATCTGTATTTTAATCTTTTGTTTTTGGTACAACCATGTAGACATAGTCAGTACTGTCAAGGCAGATCTTGAGGATGCTACGTGAAGGGACCAGAAAATAATATCTTTTGAAAATCAGGGTACAATTTGTGAGAAAAAAAAGCAGCATGACTTTCAGTACTGTTTTAAAATAATGCTTGTGCTTTCACCAGACGACTTCTTATGATGTCTAGTTAGTCCTTAATGGAAATGGCATACATCTGATATCCAATATGGCCACCATGGCAGCCATCTTTAAAATCATGTTGCTCCAGTGAAATGGAAAGCCATTTTGATATGGGGTTTTCATCAGAAGATTTCTTATGGTGCCTACCTGGTCATAAATGAAAATGATGCAAATTGATCCTCAATATAGCCATCATGGTGGTAATCTTAAAAATATTGTTATCTCTACTCTTTTCAAATGTATCAACATGGGATTTTCACCAGTAGACTTCTTATGATGTCTAGTTGGCCCTTAGTCTTAAAATGGAATTTGTGCTAATTGTACATTCAGTATGACTGTCATGACTGCCATCTTGAAAAGCTTACTACATTTACTCCCCCAGAATGTCACATTGAAATGGTTTTTTTACCCAAAGACTATTCACGATGCCTACTTGGTCCTATGTGAAAAAGGTGCCATTATGTCTGACACAACTGCCGATTTGAAAATTTTGTTATTGCTGAAGAATATTGAAAATGATGTAAACATTCAGAAGTTAAAAGAAAGAAATGAGCCTATCATGAATTCCTCAAAATTCTTTTCACCAGTAGAATGTCAGTTCCATTGACAGACCCTTGTTTAAAGGGAATATTATTCTACATATCATTTGTACATATGGCCACAGTCCCTAGTTATCCAATAGAGGTCAAAGGTAAAAATCCATGTGACCAACTGGTCTAAGGTACTTGCCATTACAGATCACTGACATCTCATCTCTTTCTGAGTGGGTTCGAGTCTCAATCTCAGTCAACGTGAATATGTGAGAAAGCTTGTCAGTAGCTTCCCATGGGTCGGTGGTTGTTCTTGGGATTTTCCCAGGTTCTTGCTCCATACTGGCTGCCATGTATAGCTATCATGTGTTGAAAAATGGCACTAAAACTACAAATCCACAAACCAAGTTCAGTAAATTATACACACAGCACTTAGCCTTTGTACTGATACTTTGTTAGCTAATGAACATATCATTTAAGTAGTATTACTAAAATTATTTTCCATGCTCTTTTTATTCAGTTTTCATGCCATTCTTAATTTGTTCATTTTTCTTTTTGATGATCATAATTCATATATCCTTACTCATGAATGTTTGTTTTTGGTTTTTAGGCACCATGTCTGAAGCACTGTACACTGTATGGAAACTCTAGTTTTCATATTTGATGTGTAATAAATGTAACTTACGTAACATATGAATTAAACAAAGTGTTTTACATAATGGAAAATACAGCAGAACCAGTTTTGGGAGACCACCCTTTGTGCCAAGAAATATTGGTCTGTTAAGACAGGTGCTCTCTGTCACAGAAGCCATATCTTGGTGCATCCGGTGAGATCATGTCTATAGAATCTAGTCTCATACCAATGGTGTTTCAGGATAGATTATACATGTACTGTGCTTTTGGTACATTTTATTGAAAAAAGGTAGAGAAACTGTCAGGAAATGTTATAAAGATTGTGAAATAAATTTTCACCTTGGAGCCTCCCAACAGATTATATATTGGAAGTTTTGCATACATCTTTTCACTGACTTTGAAAAGGGTCCTCAGTGTCATTTACAGTGTTGCTTGCACTTGTTCCAGCTTAGTGGAGATTTTGTTAGAAGCATTAAACCAATGAAAAAAGAAAACAATTAAAAAATATGATCATAGCTTGTACAGAACATGTGGTTCGGATGAACTTTAAAGCCTCAAGAGGCAGTGATTTAGAATCACTTTGTCTTATGGAGCACAGCACTGCAGGTCCTTCCTCAGTTACTCAAACGCAGATAAAACTGCAAATCTGTCAAATCAATTTTTTCACAGAGAGGGTTCCAAGTCTGATTAAGCACTTCCTTAGATACAGTTCAGCTGTAAAATGCAGGTCAATTGACCATAACGCTGGTTGTGCAGCCACTTGCCTACCTACTACAGACAATTGTATAATAAAAATACAGTCTCCTAGAGGGTTCCAAGTCCTAGGACAGACAATTGACCTTACGCCAAACGATAGATTGCTCCGCCTACCAAATCACGTGACTTAACCACCGACAAACATGCAGTATTTGGCTAACAAATATGTTCAGTTTAAGTGATATATTTATTTAATGTGATTTATATTATTCTTAAAATTATAAAATTACAAAGTTGCATTAATTATACTGCAGTAGACAATATTTACATATGTAGTTCAAGTTCGTACATTAATAACCTAAGTGTTTTATTTCAGTAAATAATAACAATCAATTGTAAAGCTGTTTAAGAACTTATTCATATGAAAGGAAACTTGCTCCAAAAGATGCTGATGTATTTAGCATATAATGTTATCCTTGTTAATTTTATCTGTCTTATGTGTATGCTGCCTTGGAAGTATATGAATTAAAAATTAATAACAAAATCGTAAATAATTAATGTTTAGAAGTATACTGTTGTACATAATAATTTTAAGGTCTGCTATGTTAGTCAGATGGAATTTTGATCGCTGATGTCTGTTGATGTAAACATGTAAATGCATGTTTAGTATATCGGAAGATAATTATTTGAAACGTTTATTTTGTATTTCTTTGTTACTAATTACATTTTTGTATCCCCATCCCTCCTTCAACCCAGTGAGAAAGTATAGCATCATTCTAGTGTCTGAAAGATCGAGATGATAAATCATTAATTTTGGGACAAGCCAACATTAAAGTGTAAATTTTCAAACTTTAAAATAATGCAGCCTTGGGTTCAGTGCTTTCTATACAAGAATAAATAATAATATCAAAGCCCGAAACTTAAGGGGTTATCCACCTATATTCTTGAAACGTTAATTTTTACATATATATTTTTCAATTTCAATTTCTTCTTTTTTTCAAGCTATCAACGGGACATACATTTATGTGAACAAACACATTGTAATTGCCATCAATTGTGTCTTTATTCAGCTGATTGTACACGCGACAAGTCGTTATCCATCGAAGTTTAGCCTATGTTTCGGGAAAGGAATACATCAAATTCCTCCATTTAGACGATCAGGATATTGACCGTCAGAATTACAAGACTTCTTTTCACCGTTATCGATCGAGAAATCAACAAATCATTGCAAAATTTGTAAATACTTATCATAATCAATTCATTGTTGCTACAAGCAGCTTGTCGGAGGAAAATGGCAGACTTAAGCAATACCTGGAGGTGTGTCTAATTTACGCTCGCTGATTGGTTAATTGATCCAGCGTGATTGACAAGTGGCGATAGGTCAATTGTATAATAAAAATAGTTTCTCAGAGGGTTCCAAATCTTACAATAGACAATTGTATAATAAAAATGCAGTGTCTTAGAGGGTTTCCAGTCAGCTAAATATGTCATCTGTTACCTGCAGGTTTATAATCAGATTCTTCTGATGACACCTAATGGCCTGATGACACCTAATGGCCTGATGACACCTAATGGCCTGATCTCAGCTGTCACCCAGCCCAAAGGTTCAAGTTGAGGTCATGGAGTTAGTGGAACCTGCAGTTCTTAATTAGTACACCAAAGAGATGTCAGTTAATCATGATTCTGTTTTTCAAGCTGTTTCCTCTCAGATATTTTTAAATCTGTCACTTCAGCTTCTGCACACACTTTTGCAGCTGTACAGCATGGCTGTATGGCCTAGAGAGCTTATGGTATAAAAGTTTTTTTCAAGTTCGTAGAAATGATTCTCATGTGCCATAAAATATGGCTGCCATTACTAAAAGTATAAAAATCTGCTTTTTCAAAACTGCAGAACAGGATAGATCAAATTTGATTGAAAGCATCCTGGCATGAAGACCTTTCAGAATTTTACAAATGATGCCAGTCTACCATAAATATGGCCATGTAGCTGAAATAGAAATTCTTTTAAATGACTTCTCCCAAACTGCTGAATACAATGCCCTATCTTGATGCTCCACCACAAATGTAGAAGTTTTTCTCTTATTCTTGTCTGTTCATCACATTGACTTAGTTTTGTGGTTTTGGTCAGTTTCTGACAATTGTTTCACTCAAAATCTTTTATTTTGACATGTAGATAAACCATTGTGAGCACAACACTGTCTCACAAAAATTGGGTCACTGACCTAAGATTTCTTGGGTCACTGACCTTACATTTCAGGCCCAGATTTACATTTAGGTAAGTTGCTTAGTCATTGTTATCCCTGGAGTTATTTGCCTTGTTATGTAGATGCATCTTGGGGAGTACAATACCATCTTGTTAGGAGTAGGTCATTTAATGTTTCATTGACTGACCTTTTTATGTTCAGGTCAGTTTCTTGGGCACTTTGTGATCTTGGTTAAGATTTGTACTTAAAACAACTTCTTACACATTGTAAGACCGATAATGATACAGTTTGGAATGTTGCTAGCTCTTGGTGGTTATGATACCATCTTACTACAAAAACAGGTCACTATGACTAAGTCTCAACATTTCAGTGACTTTGATTATATTTTGTGTTTACAGAAGTTTCTGAGGCATTAGAAAAAATATTTCCTATTGCACTGTTTTTAAAATTGGGTAGGTAGGTATTTTTTTTAAATATTGTAAGTGTGTGTGTGTCTCTCTCTCTCTCTCTCTCTCTCTCTCTGTGTATATATATATATATATATATATATATATATATATATATATATATATATATATAATGAGTAGTACTGTGTATATAATATACTAATTGCTACAGTGTACTGGGCAAAACTGGCACAATTATGTGCATAAATCATTTTTGGAAATTTTATATTAAAAAATTTGTACATTTTTTTCCATTGTGGAAAAAATAGTGCTAGGGTTGGCAGTGGAAACAGGGATGGGCTGCCGACTAGAAACATTTGGGGTAGGGGCAGGCCTTAATGGCCACTGATGCATTTAACTTGATAATTTGTAAATCTACATCTTGGTAAGTATAGCAAGATTTTACCACATTATGCAGGTGTGGCACTGGATGGCTGAGTGGTATAAAACACTCACCTTTACCAATCACTTTACCACAAGAAAGTTACCATCTTCAAGGTTAGTTGAGTTTCTCAGTGTCTTACCAAAAGGGGGTGGGAACATTCATATTGTATGAACACATTTCTTGTTGGTATTTAATATAATAAATGCTGATAGATAAATAGTAAACCGAAACTTAAATAAGAGCAGGATCTGGAATGGAAAATTCCATAGTGCAGCTGATTTCACGTTAACCAGATATCTAACAATGTTAATGTTTTCATGAGTTACTTGAGCAGATGATAAAACATTTACCGCAATAATGTAAGTGTCTATGGAAAGTACAATTGTACTGTATAGAGGACAAAGTTAAGGTGGAAAGACTATCGAGACAACCAAGATTATTTAACTTTTTTAGTACTGCTTGTGAATTATATACTACTATTTCCTTTGTCCCTTTAAAATATTGTGTAATGCCCTAATTTGGAAGGTGGGGTACATAGTGTCCCCAGCCCATGGGATCCTAGGACATATACATGATGATTTCAAATAACATTTGATTGGGAATACACTTTTCTTAACATAGAATTGATATTATACCTGCAAGTAATAATTAATGTTAAGTTTATTTAAAATAGTTATTTTATATCATTGCACTGAATTTTAATAGGTTTTGGCTTAGGAATATTTTACTTACCTGTCAACCTGGATATTTTACTTACCTGTTACCTGGATAATGACAAGATTTACATTAGTATCGTAAATCTATCATTTGATTTTCCGGAGTATGGAGATTTCAATTACTGCAATATAAATCATTTAGCATTGTTTTTGAAAACTGGTCTGTTCTGAGTTTTGAAAACTGGTTTGTTCTGACTTGGCATTTTATGTTATTGCTAGCTGTAACATGAAAATAAACATTGTGATAAGTCATGTGGATTGAATTTGAATAATCATAAACTTAGAACACGATTCCAGTCACAGTACATTCCCTTTAACCAGCTGTCCCAGAAAACTCCAAATCGTTGCTGGCTGCTACAAAGCCCCCACTTTGTTGGGGTGGGTTGTAGTGGAAATTTGGTTATTGTTATCTAGAGGGTGATCGCCTTCGGTGTTATTGCCCGGATCGAGTAAATATCAATATAAGGTGTGAAACTTAAAGATGGGGTAGATAGAGATCTGAGCAGATATATAAAACAGAATGACATGAGCCCCCATACATGAAAATAACAATTTAATCAATTACATAAATAACCGTGACAATGCATTACAATAGGAAGATACATTTCTTTTTGAAATAAATCACTCACTGAATTTCAAACACAAATATACTTATATAAATAGCCGATCTGTTTTAAATGATAGAATTAGTTCATCACAGAATCGAGTGAACAATCGAAGTCATTGCCTTGTACAACTTCATAACCTGATTATTTCCGGTTCATTCCAACTTCACTGTGGCTGTAATTCTTAGACCTTTCCACTTTTCTTTTCACTTCTCCAAGCTCTCTATAGTCTCGCTTCTTTCCGCCCTCAAACTTTGTGGGTAGGTGGAGATGTAAGTACGTGATACGTAGATACTTCGATAGGTAGGTACGTGGATACGTCCTGTGGAGCTATTTCACCTTGTGCTTTCAAGCTTCACTCGCTTCTACCGTCAAAATCGTGTCCGTCATCTTTCCAGACATCCAATCCCTTGGATAATTATTTTACGAGTGAATTTCTTCTAAATTCAAACTCGGACTCTCCTACGTTTGTTTTTTCTTGCAGAAAAGTGTAGACTGACTAAAAATTTTGCGATGGGACATATTAAACCCAAGAATTTTGGTGTTGGAATCACGCCCCTTATTTAGCGTAACCTGAATCCGGATTAAATATCTCTCCCACCTTCTCTACTAGGCACCAAAATTGTAGTCTGCGTGACCTCTGAATTCCCAAATAACTAATTCTGCAAAGTCTCAAATATGACAATTCAGATACAAAATCGAAGTTAACCTTTTTCTTCCAGTCTGTCTGATGGTTAAATAAACAATGTTTAACCCTTTACCTCATAGAGTGTATGGCTTTTTAGCCCTTCAATACGCATGTAGCAAAGTTACTAAGTGCAGTGCGCTATAAATAGAACACCTATTACCTGTTCTACTCCATACTCATAAGCCTGTTAAGCAGTGAAGTGTATGTTAACGTTTAACAGCAATATTAACCATTTTATGTTTTTGGTACACATACACTATGTATGGAAAGATTTAAGAGAAAAATCAGATCGTTATAACTGTATAATTATTTTTCACAGAAGAATTTTTTATGTGCTTTAAAATGTGGAGAGAACTCGTTCACCGTCAAGAACGTGAAGCCGCATGACCAACCGTAGCTGCCATTTCTCATACTCAAAATTTATAAGTTCTTTGTCTGCGTCTACATCACTAAATCAGCTGAATTTGATAATTTATAAAAACCAATGGCTTGCTACATCAGTATCTGAGCCTTTGCCTTAATTATTGAAGCTTTCATAGTTGTGATTCTAATCGTGAAAACTCGAGTAAGTACTGAACGAAATCTGTGACCTCCATTTTGGAGAGTGGAGAATACGACCCAGTTACTTTATATAGCAGATTTCGACCAGAGCATAAACAGTGACCACGTGATCTGACGTAATGGTCATTCACACCAATGAATGTAGAATCTAATAGGGGGTTTTCCCCCGAAGGTGGCGCTACGAAAATCAGCTCAAAATGGCTGATGGGCGCTTCCATGAGAATGGTGTAGAGGCGTCAAAAGGCGCTTATATGCAAATCTGGTAGAGGCGTCCAAAGGCGCTTACATGCGAATGGAGTAGAGGCGTCCAAAGGCGCTTGTATGAGGTAAAAGGTTATTTAAGAATCGTTTCTCTCCTGACACAGTCATTAACAATCCGTGCATTATGGTGATTTGACACGCACTGGTCCCCATAAATCTAATTAATTGTTCACCTGCCCAAATTAATGTGCTCTTCATAGATCGACAGAAATTTGCACCCTTACACTGGCCAAGTGGAATTTCCGATAAGTAGTCCAATTTTTACATTAAAACTTCCACCCAAGAATTAAAACTTTGTGTTAGGAGATTTTGCTGTGTGGCTGATGCAGAATTTCCTGTCCAACACTGATTTGTAATGAAGGACTATTTTCCCCAAATTTCTGAATGTAAAATGATAGTACTTTTATGCTTTTTTTGGATCATTTTCAAACAGAAAAACACCAATAAAAATGTCCTCACTTAAGATAGAGTGTAATAAGTTTGGTTTAGTGTAAAATTTAAATGGCATTTAAACACTTAACAGTGTTCAAAGAACAGTGATTAAGAACTCTAAGGTAATGGCATTTTAAGACTTAGGATGCTAAGTTAATGGCAATGCACAGCACCTACATTGTGTACTGCAGATACGTACAGCTTGTGTTATGATATAAATGTAAACAGGAGAAGGAAAAAAAGTGCACTCTGTTTATAAGATTAATCACAACAGAGAAAATTATCTATCACTGACAAAGAAATTTAACTTGGTAATGTAAGATAGGTTATTATTAAAAATTGGCAATTGTTTAAAATATTGTCATAAATGCATTCCTCTTTCAAAATTGTTTTTTCTTCTTTTTTTTTAATTTCATGTTTAAGATAAGCAGGCCAGTACGCAACAGTCATAAAAGACCTTATTCATACTGTATTGAATGCAGTGTTACAACATGGGTGAGTGTCACAAATTACAGCAAGTCAATTTTGCATGGGTACAAAAATTCAACTATTGCATCTGATGTGTGTCATTATGTGTAAATCACATCTGTGGTTTTATTGAATCTAGACAGGTTTTGTATTTCAATGGAATTTTAGTCACTGTTATTTAAATGTAGTGCCAAGTTATTGAATTGCTCATAGTGCATTTATCAATGGGAGTTATATTACACTTTTTCTTTCTGTACAGTCGCGAAATATAATTTCACTATGTACAATTTATTGATAAAGCTATACCACTCTTATCTGATGTCAGCTTGAATTGGTTTGTTGTTTGTTTTTTAACAGCACTTTCAACACGCTATGTGGAGGGAATAGGTGTGATGTTTCTTTCCCAAGTACACATCAAAGCAGCCGACAAAGGCTGACTTGGTGGAAAGGTACATGTACTGAACGTAACATCCTTGGTTTATGAGTCCAATGCTCGTCCACATGAGCTACCAGATACAGCTCCCTGATTTTACTTGATGCAGTTGTTGGTTTTACTGGCACTTTTAACCCATTATTGTCTCTAATTTGCCACCTTTGACAGCCGACCTGGGTAGGCCTAGGAGGGTATTGAATACTCAATTGCACAAGTCCAATATTCCACCAGCTGAGCTACAATGGCTCCCAATTTCACTTAAAGCTACACAGCTATCTTTTATCAACAGTAGTTTTTATTCCATTTGTAAATCAGCACTTATAAAATGAACTTGCTTTACTGGTACATGGCATTAAAGATGTATTTGCCATAAGAAACTTTCATTTGTGAAATGTGTTATTTGTGCCGTACAGAAATTTCAAGAAAAATAAAACATGCAAAAGACTGATTGAAATGCAGTGACCAGCATGTGCTGGTGGTATTAGTGATTTTTATTCAAAGAGTTGCCTTCCTAATTTATTCATTAAGTTGACTTTTGCTTACTATCACAAACTTAAATGTATTTGCTGTTGGTTGAGTGGATTCCTTGATGGAAGTAGAAGGGAGAGGTCATTGACCATCCTTAAAAGCTTATTACAGCCCTTGTTTTACCCCAATTCTCATTCATTAGACAGCTGAAAGCTGATCAGTTCAAATCATTAGATGGCCTCACAACAATAGCATGCTAAAGTACTGAGCTCATCGGAACAGCTTCGTTGTTTGGAGAAGAATATAAACTAACTATATTCTGGGGACTTAAATTGATTCATTATGAATGAATTTTAATCCATCTCAGTTTACTCACACTCCCCTGCTCTTCCTGGTGAAGATGTTTCTTTTTAAAATCCGATTATTAAGAGCCGTTTAATATCAGTTTTGGCTCACAGAGTGTCAGATATATTGCCCCATCCCTCTCTCAACCCTTTTTTGGAAGAAGTGTGTGTGTGTGTGTGTGTGTGTGTGTGTGTGTGTGTGTGTGTGTGTGTGTGTGTGTGTGTGTGTGTGTGTGTGTGTGTGTGTGTGTGTGTTACACTGAGGGACTTTACACTTGAAGTACATGTAAATACAGACATTTCACATACTGGATATACATGAAGAGTAAAATACATTGCTTAAAATTAGTTATTTATGTAAAAGTAAGTGAAGATTTTGATTATATATTGATACATTCTTTGTGGATCGAGTAAACTCTGGATCAGATTTTGTGGATCAAGTAAATTGTGGAGTTTGGAAAAGTGAATTTTCACAAGTCACTTTCCCAGTAGTTTTTAAAACAAAACAACAACAACAACAACCCGAACTGTTGAGTATTTCCGTTGGAAAGTGAACATAAATAAAAATCCTTTAGAACATTGTAGTTACTATATTATAAGGACACTATATTATAAGGACACTACTTCTGCAGCAGGAATTGTCCTTTTAAGAGGGGTGGCCTTTTTACAGGGGGATCACACACTTATGTGTAATAGCTACATATAAGGTATGAAGGGCATAACTGATTTTTAAATAGTTTATATTTTCATTTAAAAGTCAAAGGCATGTTATAATATCAATGTGATAAAACTTGTATCAGTGTTTTTTGAAATAATTATGAATAATCATTAGTCATATTACAAAACCACCATGTCAGTAAATCTGGGCATCAACATGTTTCATTGTCCATGCATTTCGTTTTCCCACTGCTGTAAACTGTACCTTATACATGTAACTGATGTTTCTTTGAATCTTCTCAGCAGGACTTGCCAATTTTTAGTTTGCTTTTACTTCTCCTCTAAAGTGAGAATGTCCAATGACTTTTTACACCTATTTGCAACAACTTATTTCGTAATTTGCAATTTGTAAGTACATGTATTATCTGAAATGCTCAATGTTTACAAAGGAAGTGAACTTGTCAGTGGTAAACTTATTTTAGTCTGGTTCCCTTAAAAGTAAATTTTGCACCGTATGTACTTCCTTATAAGTGGAGTTAAACTGCAAACATCAAAGATCCAGATCTGCTGTAGAATAATGCACTTGCAGATCTGGGTCTATGTTGTTTGTTCTACTGATTAATCTTAAGAAACTGCACAGACCCAGATCTGCCAGTGCATTATGCATTTGGACTTGACTTATAAGCAAGCATATGTGGTAATATGTGAGAGACAAGCCAAAATGGCTAACATTCCATTTCTACTTTAGGTTCCACTCTTAATAATAATAATGAGGACTTTGTATAGCGCCTAATCTTTAGAAGCTCTAAGCGCTTTATAACATTTGACAACACTTAAAAAACATATATAATGATGTGATTACAAAAATACAAACACCATGAAATTAGAAAACAGAAAACATGCTGTAATTATTTAAGGTAAGTAAACATTATTAGGTCTTTAAGTCTGTTCTTGCAGTTGAAATAGGTGAGTTTTAAGAGCGCGCTTGAATGAAATCACTGTGTCTTTGTGTCTAAGTTCAGTGGGTAATTACTTCCACGTTGCTGGGCCCTGGTATGCAAAAGAATGATTTCATTTTCACAGTGGGAATAATGAGAATACTAGTGTCAGAAGAGGAGCGTAAGTATCTTGCTGGTGTGTACACATGGGTGAGGTCGGATAGGTATGTTGGACTGGAGCCCATCAGTGAAACATAGCACAGAGAACAAATTTTGTGTTTAATTCTGGATCGAATGGATAGCCGGTGTAGGGTACAGAGCAGGGGGGAGGTGTGCTCTGATCGTGGTACTCGAAGGATGATCCGAGAAGCTGTGTTTTGAACTTTTTGAAGTTTCTGGAGTAGATATTGAGATGAACCAGACAGAATTGAGTTACAATAATCCAGTCTTGAAAGCACTAAGAACACACAAGTGTTTTAGTGGCATCAACTGAAAGATACTTGCGAATGGAGCTGATGCGTCTCAGCTCAAGATATGCAGCCTTGCATATGTTCATGACATGTTGGTGCAATGAGAGAGTACTGTCGAGAGTAACACCTAGGTTTCGTACTGACTGTGTGAATTTAATGTTGGTGTTGCTGATATTTATTGTCTGAGGTAAAGAATGTGAATGAGAAAGTCTTTGTGTTGTAATCAGAATGGCTTCAGTTTTATCATCATTCATCTGCAGCTTGTTACATGTCATCCATGATTTCACATCGGAAATGCACCTCTCTACACCTTGGATGGTAGCTTCAACTTCAGTTGGGTGGCTAGATTTGTATATTTGGGTGTCATCAGCATACAATTGGTGAGACACTGGATGATGATCTATGACACTTGAGAGTGGCTGAGTGTATAGAATGAAGAGAACAGGTCTTCAGTTTCTTTCTTTACTTGGCACAGAGTTTGATTTTTTAAGAAAAAGAATTTCACAGGTTTCCTCACTGGTTATTCAGGTTGTTTAAAATAGACCTGGTATATCTTGTTTAAATAACTTTAATTCCCTTTAGTTTGATGTGATTGGTGGGTGTAATTTGGGAGTAGTATAGTGGGGTAGTTTACGGACAATGGGAATTAGCATTACGGGACCCCAATATCAAATATACGGACAAGATTTATACGGACAAAATATCACCCTGGGGTAGTTTACAGGCAATGGGAATTTTGTATAGAGACTAGCACACCCAGGCCTGTATACGGACAATGGGAATTTTGTATAGGGACAATAGGAATTGAACAGGTAGGGTGACGTCATGGTACTGGACACTTGCAACAATGTAGCAAGTACCGTGACGTCATGCCACCTGTTTCATTTCTATACAAAGTGTGATGCATTTGTATTCGTGTCACTGAATAGTAGAGTATGTTTTAAATTTTTTTAGGCAAGAAAGAATAAATCTTTTCGAGGCAGTGGAGTGGCCCTGAAAAGGGCCGTTGTTTGTTATGTTAACACCATTCCGTTAACATAGAGGGCATCTCACTGATCTTCTTCTCTTTCTTAAACTTCGTCTAACTTCTGGACCGTAGATGAGGACTCGCTTCAGACAGCCTTGTCTTTCCACATCGGTCCTTCTTTTCCAAACGCTTGTCTCGGTGATCCTAACGATTCTCTATGATGATCTCACATAGGTAAGTCCGTATGGAACAGCATCGATGATATGAGGGTAGATGATTCAACGTTGGTCCACATCTTTGTGATGAGAACAGGTGAAGGGAATGAAGTGAACCACATTTATTTATAGTGGAAGAGCGGATCGAAACGGATTGAAATTGTTCACCAATCCCAACACGCGTTACAAAATTCAGTCACTTCACGGAGTCTGTCTTCCAATCCGAAGAGAGTTACCTGTGACATCACATTCCCTATGTAGGTGTGCTAGCGTCTGTGTGCAGTGAATCGATGCGACATTGTTTTGTGAAACATGACGGAAACTAAGAAGACAATGAATTGGGGTGAACCGGCTTTGGAGACGAGAAGCGATGGCATAGCAGTGGCTACCAAAGTCAATACAGGACTACTACCAGAAGAGGTTGATTTCAATTGGGATTTAGCAGATTTTCTCTCTTCTTCACAAGAATTTGTTCCGGTACCAGCACCTTCGTCACCTTCTCCTTCTTTACCACACGTCGAGAATTTTAAACAGAGACAGAAAGAAGAATTGGAGAAATTTTTACAACAGCAGAAAGAAGCAGAACAAGCATTTCTCCTTGAAGAGCAACAGCGAGAAGAAGAGACAAGAAGGAAACGACAGGAAGAAGCAGCAGAGAAGAAACAAAGTCTAGGAGAGAAGGAGAACAGTGAAAGTCAAATGGTAATGGTACTCTTGGACATTTTGGCCGAGTTAAGAGGTCTGAAACAAATGTCTCAGACTTCCTTATTACAACCCAAGAGAAAAAGACCTTCCCGAGCCAAACAGTCTAACCCTATTACTACATCGGAGATACCACCCCTAGTGATTTCTACCAAATCATTGACAGGAGCAAGTCCAGAAGTAGGCCTTAGCCGTGGCAAAGGCTTAAGGCAGTTAAAGTTGATTGCTTCTCGTTCCTAAGTTTGTTTTAAGAAAAAACAAACACCCAACGGTCCTTTTCAGGGCCACTCGCTTCTTTTGAAAAGAGATAATATTCATTTTGCCAAAGTCAATTAAAACTCAAAATCCCTTATTTAACCCTATGATATACGTGTTGTGAGTGCATGAGTGTAGGCCCATATTCTAAACAATCAAAACCAGGAGACACGTTTTTCAGTCTGGTCTATTCTGGTACAAATATTTACAATTCAATGTCACAAGACAACACAACACAGCACTTTTTTAAAAAGTTCATAGACTTCTTCTGTATCTTTTTTTCTTCTTTCACTCTCTGTTTTCTGATTTTCTTCACTTTCACAGTTTTTTCCTCCTCTTCTTCCTCACTCTTTTCTCCTCTTCTTTTCTTTTCTATCTTCTCTTTCTGAACGTGTCTGGGTTCTTCCTTTGCTGAGGGCACCTCTTCTTCATCCTCCTCCTCCTGCTCCTGTTGTTTCTTAGGGCAGTCTGAAGACCAATGTCCTTTCTCTTGACAGTGATAACATGTATCCTGACTTTTGTCTCTTTTGACACTGATCTTGCTTTTTTGACGATCTGGACATTCTGTAGCCCAATGCCCTTTCTTCTGACAGATATAGCAAGTATCTTGACTTTTATCTCAAAAGGAGGGAGAGTAGTCCGTCGGCTTGTCTGAAGAAAACTTTCGTATGACACCTCGCAAAGCTCTAATCAGAAGTTCGATCTGTGTGGGTTCTTCCATTGTGCTGGTCGGCTTGAAATGAATACTGAGAGGGAAGGCACCAGCCCTTTATATATGTACTAAGCCTAACATGGATATATAGGGGTCCATGGCGTTTAAAATGTAGTCATTTGACTTTTTGCAGTCAAGATGAAACGATCGAATCATTTCGTAAAGAAAGGAGAAGAAAGTAAGAGGCAGAAACGTGATTTATTGCCTCTCACAGAAGCTGAAGTCTTGGCTCAAATTCATGCCAGCGATTTTTAAGATGAGATGAGTGAGCCAGAATCTAGGCCCAGAGAGTCTACACCCAGTCAAAGTCCATCACCACCAGTACGGACAAATGCTCCTCCAGAAAATTTAGAACTACGGCCTACATGTACGCGGTGAAGTTTGAAGATTTCAAGTCTGACGTACCGTTGGAGAAAGCAGAAGGGTTCATCACTGATGTGTGGGATTCTTTGTTAACCACACTGAAACGGCAATGTGAAGCCAAAGAAGACGATCACTTGAGACTTTCCATTCATCACGACAGTTTGAAGTCCCCTGTTTGGATCAAGTTTAGCAGCCCGGCAGAATTGACACCTTCTAAAATCATGGACAAGATTCAACACGTGCAGCAATCCAACGACAAGTTTCACATCACCGACGGAAAAGCGACACTGTTCATGACCCACATTTCTCTTCCCCAAGGGACAGGACACGGCAAAAAGTGTTCTTGGTGGACAGCCTTTGTATCACCAAAAAGAGCCTCGTCTGAATTAACAACCCTCAAGACAAGATGTGTTTAGCCCATGCCATTGTGGTGGTACGAACGTATGCTGACAACAACACGGCAGAATGGAAAAGAGCCTGGCAAACTATTCAAAAATCTAGTCAAGTCAAACAACGAAGAGAAGCAGAACTCCTGTTACAGCAAGCTGGCCTTTCCAAAGACACACTCTGTGGCATTCCTGAAATGCAAAAGTTGCAAGATGACTTGGCTCCATGCTACACCTTGAAAGTGCACCCTCAAGAAATGTGCGGACCTCTGTTGTTTCGAGGCAAAAATTTCAAAGATGGAAAATACATTCATGTCTATCATCACGATGAACATTTCGATGCCATTACCAGTATCACTGCATTCCTGTCATACAGTTATTACTGTGAGAAATGTGGCTATGGCTATAACAATCGAGTGCAACACAAGCATTGTGGATCGAAATGTGAGGGATGTTTAGCCTCTAAGCCCTGTCTGGACCAAGGACAAGAACAAGTGCATTGCCCAGCTTGTCAGCACACGTTTGTCAGCCCTACCTGTTACCAACAACATCTAAAGATGCAAGGTTCACAGCAGAAAAGTGCTTGTCAGCTCTTGAGATTGTGCCCTACTTGTGGACAAGGCATACGTACCAATAATGCCAAGGCGCACATCTGTTCAGGAAAGAAGCCATGTCACATTTGTCGCCAAATCGTGGACTTGGAACACCAATGCTACATTCAGAAATACCAATCCCAACATGAAGAAGAAGATAATGACCAGAAGAAAGGCCATTTCATCTTTTTCGATTTCGAATGCATGCAAGAGACTGGCATTCACATTCCTAATTTCTTTGTGGCTCATTGAGCGTGTGAGAAATGCATCCAAGAGCCTATCTTTGCTCATTGCGCTCACTATAGCAAGATTCCTGGAGGACGTGAAAAAATCTTTCGTGGACCGAACACGCTGATTGATTTCACCCAATGGATCTTAGACCCTATCGATGAGACATGGGGCCAAGAAGACATCGAACGTTACGGAGATTGTCTTCGCTATGCCACGGTGATGGCTCACAATTTCTTGGGATACGATGGGCAGTTTCTTTTGAGATACTATACGGAACAAAGTACCGAACGTCTGAAAGTGACTTTGAATGGAGCCAAAATCATTTCCATGCAAGTGGGACAAGTGCAATTTAAAGATTCGATTAGTTACTTGGCCATGCCTTTGAGTTGCATGCCTAAAACGTTTGGAATGACAGAGATGGTCAAAGGCTATTTTCCGCACTTTTTGAATACCGAAGCCAATCAACACACCGTTCTACCTCATTTGCCTGAGGCTCACTACTACGACCCCGACAACATGCGCACCGAACGAGAAGCTTTCTATGCTTGGTACCAGACTTAGGCCTCGGACCCCTTCGACTTTCAGGAAGAAATGTTAAAATATTGTCATTCCCACGTGGACATTTCATGGCGTTGCTGTGGAAAACTTTGAAAACTGTTCATGGAACACGGAGGAATCGATCCTTTGAAAGAAGCCTGCACCATTGCCAAAGCGTGTTCCTTAGTGTACCGCCAACAATTCATGCCCGAAAACACCATAGCTGTCATCAGTCCTCAAACGACGAACTTTGTCAAACGTCAGTACTCGGTCAAAGCCCTACGCTGGTTACATTACTTGTGCAACAAGGAAGACAAATGGATCCAACACGCTTGCAATGGAGGAGGCGAGAAAGCCATCGGAAGGTATTCAGTGGATGGTTGGGACTTAGAAAACCCCAGATCGTGTACGAGTTTAATGGGTGCTTATTTCACGGATTTCCTATCTGCTACCCTCAACGTGACACTAAAAATCAGTTTTTACAACAGACCATGGAAGACTTGTACCAGGCCACTTGTCAACGGTGATTGAAGTTAGAAGAGCAAGGATACCAAATGGTAGAAACGTGGGAACACGAGTATGATCACTGTTTGAAAACCAAACCCGAGTTTAAGCGTATTGCGGAAAGTTACAAGCTGGTGGACCCACTGAACCCAAGGGACAGTTTGTATGGAGGACGGACGAATGCTACCTGTTTGTTGTACCAAGCCAATGAAGAGAAAGGAGAATAAATCAAATACTTGGACGTGTGTTCGCTGTATCCGTACGTGTGCAAATACTGTCACTTTCCCGCAGGGCATCCGCAATTGCTGACGGAATACATTGACCTGGACAACATTCGCCAATATGAAGGATTGATCAAATGTAAAGTTTTGCCTCCCACATACTTGTACCATCTCGTTTTACCTTACCATTGCCAAGGAAAACTGATGTTTCCCTTGTGCCCTACTTGTGCCGAAACGTGCAACCAAGACCAACCTTGTCAGCACACTCAGGAAGAAGGCACCTTGACGGGAACGTGGGTCAGTGTGGAATTGTTCAAAGCTCTGGACTTGGGATACCAACAGTTAGAAGTGTATGAAATTTACCACTTTCCCAAGACAGAAAAATACCACAAGGGCGACGAGACTCAGAAAGGCATTTTCGCAGACTACGTGAATGCTTTTTTGAAACTGAAACAAGAAGCCAGTGGCTATCCTTCCTGGTGCGACACTCCCGAAGACCAAAAGAAATTCAAAGAGAAATATTGGGAGCAGGAAGGCATCACTTTAGACCACATCAAGAAAAACGAAGGAAGGCGATAGTTTGCCAAAGTGATGTTAAATTGCTTGTGGGGCAAAATGGCACAGTGACCGTGTTTACCCAAGACGGAGTATTTGACAGAACCTTCCTGCTACGTTCAGATGATTCACGACAAAACCAAATACATGAAACACGTGGACATCGTTCGTGAGGACTTGATCTTAGTCAATTACAAAGAAGAATTGGACTTTGTAGAAGCTGACGAATTTGGAAATGTCATCATTGCGGCTTACGTGACAGCCCATGCTCGTTTAAAACAGTACGAAGCTTTAGAACTTTTAGGAGATCGTGTGCTGTATTTTGACACGGACAGTTGCATTTACATCAATCGCCTGGGTCAACCTCACCCTGTCATTGAAGGAGACCGTTTAGGAGCCTGGACGGACGAGCATCCTGACAACAAGATTCTAAGTTTTGCAAGAGGCGGTCCCAAAAATTATGGCTACGAATACCAAGACCCACAAGAAGAAGTACACACGGAGTGTAAAGTGAAAGGATTGACTCTCAATTATCGCACCAGTCGACTGGTGAACTTTAGTGTCTTGAATGAAGCCTTGCAGTCTGGTAAGGATGGAAATTTTAAAGTGACCACCCACGAACCGCACAAGATTGTACGTTTATCCACACACCAAATTGTTAGCTGACCCTTGGAAAAAGTCTATCAAATCGTGTACCAGAAGCGAGTACGGCTTCTCAATCACATCACTTTACTGTACAGTCATGCCAATATTGGTCAGCCTATAAAAAAGGACAACATTCAAGACCAATAGTTCATTGTGACTACCATTGCCAAGCGAGAAAGATGAATCCTTTCAAACATCAAGTATCAAGCAAGAGCAAACTCAAGTGCGATGCTGTGCCTTGCGATGGCAGGGATGCCGTACGCTATGACCTTAACGATTCAGTACCACATCATGGGAACTTTGCTATAACTACTACTACCATAACTACCATGGAAAGTGATGCTGTGCATGTCAAACCTGACGGATGCGAAAGCGATGCCACTCGTTATCGTACACCTTTTCACTTTACTGGTTTTCATGGTGGATGTCATCCTTATGAAACCATGCGGCTACCACCCCATGGATGTCATGTAAAACTGAGCAAACTCCTACATATTTCATCGTACACTCATCAAAATGAACCTGTGAAAGACGAATATTCGTTCCCTGTGCGTTTGCCTGAATACTGCGACTATGAAAGTCGGATCCAAACCTTCTGAGGAAAGTGGCCAAAATATCTGGGAGGACCTACCCTCGAAGAATTAGCTGGAGCTGGATTTATCTACTTGGGCGAAGGGGATAAAGTCAAGTGCTTCAGTTGCGGTGTGTCACTTCACGAGTGGGAGAAGAAAGGTTGCTCTTACCTGGAACATGCTCGATGGTCTTCAGATTGTCACTACCTACCTTTAGTGGGACCTCGTCATTGAAATGGGCATACCATGTCGTGTAAGAAACCAGCTACGTGACTAGGAGTCAAACGTTGGACAACCCCTAGACAAGTATTTAAACCCCATTTGAAAAATGATCTTCAAACATTACCAAACAAGTTGCAAGAGAAGATCTACAAGGACATTTGGCTGGGACTTGCCAGAGCCAAATCTCAATTTGTGACTGTAAAACTTTTATGTCGAGAAATTCACAAGAGGAAATTGACAAAAGTCAACAAACAAGTCAGATTTATCTGGATCAAGGTTGCGTTCTTCCTAATATTCTGCTTTAGACTATTTACATTACAAGATTTTAATGACATTCTTGACCGATTCCTGGAATGACAGTGGTCAGAAATTACTCACTATGTTCGTTACTTTCGCTCTAGGAGAAGTGTTTGACTGACATCGTCATGGATACTTTACAAGAGAACATTCGTGGTTTGCCTGTGGAGTTGAGAGAACGCATTTACCGCGAGTTCGTCAAAATACAAGTGAAACGCAAAGAACCATTGCATCCGTTACATCACCGATGTTTGAACCACTGGTACCTAAATGCTGTAAAAGGACTGATTCTGATGAAAGTGTTCCAGTGGTCAGACATTGATGAATCACGTGAAATTCATAAATTTTTGGATGCCACTCATTCAGCTTACCAGGTGATCGTAATACACCGAATTCCAACGGACGAGTTAGAGGATTACAACAAATCTTTACAAGAACAATTCTTTCTAGTTCAAAAGGAAACTTCTGTGCGACGTGTGGTGTGTGAGTTAGTGACTAAACTTTTTTGGTACGGTACTAAAATAAAATCAAGGCTGTTCAAAAAGTACACTTATTACCTTACATTAAAGAGGGTATAAAAACGGACTACCATGTCACGACCTTTATCATTCGTAATACAACAGATTCCATGGAAGGAAGTCAATGACATTATTCAAACGGTAGAGGATTACGATCGTCTATTACGAGAACTGTGTCCATTGAATTGGGGTTGACGTGTAGTGTGTGTTTTAGTGACTTGCTTTCTGGGATTTCGTTTACCAGCCGATTCCTTTGGACTCTTTATGATCAGTACATACCACTCTAAAAAGCATGAAAGTGGCCCCTTTAAATGTAAACGAGAGACTCATTCTGCTCAAAGCTTTGCGCTTTCATCTTGATACTTCTCAATCTCTATGGGAAAACAAAATTCATCAACTTTTAGGCACTGAAGATGTGTACGACGACGTGTGTGTAGCTTGTGACTTACACCCTCACTGGAAAGATGTATGTGACTGGAAAAGTTGGGGGTTTGAGGCTTGGACAAAAGAAGTGGCACACTATGCAATAGATTTGTAATCCTAAAAAATTCAAACGTTCAGTGAAAAAAGTAACTTTTAAACCAGTGTCAGTGACAGTGCCAGAAGAAGAAGAAGTCGTGACCAAGGAAAACCACTCTCTTCAGGACAGGACCGTAATCGACATCCCCAAAAGGCCATTCCGGGAGGACTCTTGTGTGACTGTGCCAAGGAGTGTAGAGACTCTCAGAACATTACACACTACCCCTACGATTTCACCTCTTGATCACCACAAATGTTGTACCGAGACTTGTTTATATTCCACTATGATCGTTTTGATGTGTCTTTTATTCATGTACTAAACCATTTGGCTTTTATGTATTTTTGTCTTTCGTGTTGTTCACAATTAAAGATGACAATAAACGTGTCCTGAAAAAAAGTATAAAAACTCTTGTCTTGTCTGTCTTCGTGTCAAAAGTGACATTTCTTACACTACTATGGGAACTCTACTGTCTCTACTCCCTCTTCTTCCACTGTCAAAGTCATTGACGAACACATAAATCAGACTAGTTGGGAGGCCTTGTATCTTTGCCATCCCTTTAACATGTTCATTGCTGGACCTAGCAGTTCCAGCAAAACCGAATTTAATCTAACATAAACATCATTTGATCGATCGTCCACCTCAACGAATCGTGTGGTGTTACAAAGAGTGGCAATCGGCGTACAGCCTTCTGCGAGAAAGTCAAGGCGATTCCATCGTCTTTGTGGAAGGCATTCCTGGCGAGGATGACGGGATCGTGTCTGATCCTAGTCAAACTCATTTGGTTATTTTTGACAACATGTTAGGAGAAGACGAAGAAGAAATTAAACTCTGGTTTACACGCAAAGGGCATCATCGCAATGCCAGTGTCATTTACATCACCCAAAATTTGTTTCAACAAAGTAAAGCCCATCGTACCATCAGTCTCAATGCTCATTACATGGTGTTGTTTAAAAGCCCTAGAGATAAATTGCAAGTACAAGTCTTAGTCAAACAGTTGGGAACGCTTTGGCTGACTCATGCGTACGATGATGCCACTCAAACCCCACACGCTTATTTACTTGTGGATTTAAAACCCACCACTCCCGATTATTTGCGATTTCGTACCCATCTGTTTCACCACTGGTGCCAAGACGGAGGGCCTGTCGCGTAACGTCCCCTTCGTTGACTTAATCACAATCATCAAAAAAATGTCTATCAAAACCTTAGTCACTTTGGCTCTGTCTCACACATCGTCAACATGACGTCCCTTCATTCACATCTTCCCATTAAATTGATTCGTGCCTTGTACGGTATCAATCGCGAAAAACTCCACAAATATGTGCTCGTGTCTTAGAAGCTAGTCTCAAAGAAGTCTTAAGATGGTTTACGGTGACAGCACATCAATTACTGCAAGGCATCATTCAGATTCCACATCAAATCAAATGTTTTTTTGAGAGAAACAAAGTAGCCTTGATGCAGCTAGCCGATCCTTGCATTGACACTCAAACCAAAAAGCAAATCATTTTGAAACCTGGAGGAAGCAGTTCTCTAGGAGGTGTCATCATTCGTTCCCTCTTAAAATGGGATCCTAATGCTCCCAAAGTCGTCCCCAAGAAAAAAGACAAGCCCAAACGTAGCCAGAAGAAAAAGAAAAAGAGCAATGGTGTCAAGACCAGGTCACAGCCTCAGAAAAAGAAAAAGAAAAGTCCACAGAAAACAGCTTCTACCCGCAAGAGAGTATCTCCAAAAACTTCTCCTCCAGTGGTGACACTATCTTCCTCTTTAGCGGCAGTGGCTGCTGCTCACAAAGTACCTGCCCCCAAAATCAAAGTCCAAGAGAGAACGGGTGTGTTACAGAGTTTACTGGATTTGTCCAAGCAAGAACTGTCCCAATTTAGTCCGTTGTGAACTCCTCCACGACGTGTGTTGCCTGTCATCAAGTTGATATGATGTAAAGACAATCAATGGCGACGCATTCCAGTATAAAAAGACCTGAGGCAAACAATACGGTTCAATGTTTTTGTGCTGCTCAACGCCCAAAGATGTCCCCTCCAAGAAGTACACACCATTACCATCGTGTTCCTTCTTCAGTCCAAAAAGGAAAAGGAAAACGAAAAAGAGAGTCACGTCATCCTAAAAAGTGCTTAGCCAAACATCGACATCACCCTTTGAAAAGACACACTCGTCCAAAGAAAGAAGGGAGAAACCACCAAAGGGGAGGATTTTACATTAATATGGATAAGTTAGTAGATAATTTTGCCACAAAGTTAGAGAACAACTTCCGAAAGAAACAGTAAGATAAAAGGATGCATGTTGAGTCATGGACTTCAGTGTATGTTGTGCACCAAAAGATGTCTCCTCATTGTCGTTCTTCTGTCCAGAAAGGAAAAAGACTAAGACAGTTTCGTCATCTGAAAAAGCGCTTAGTCAAACATAGATGTCACCCTCAGAAAAGACACACTCGTCCAAAGAAAAAGAGGAGCCACCAAAGAGGAGGATTCTTTGGCGATTTTGGAAAACACATCGTCACCTTTATGACGAAGTGATAGTCCCCCAAAAAAGGATAAAAGACCGTGTGACAAGTCATCGCCGTTAGTGTATTTTTTGCTGTGTGCCACGGAACCAACGACCCAACTGAGAAAGATGTCACCCCAAAAAAGACATTCCTCTTCTGCCCCCAAAGGAAAGAAAAGGAAAGGACTGCCACCTCGTTTAGCCAAACATTGGGACATGTTCGCCGTCCTGTCCAAAGCTCCTCCACCCATGCGAAAAAAACTCATTCAAACTGCCTCCAAAGACGTCATCGAAACCATGTGCGAATGTTGTCTGAATGTCTTGAAAGGCACAATACCTTTGTCTAAACACCAGAAAGAATGCTTAGCCAAACATTGACACGTTCTTCGCCAAATGGTCCAAAAGAAAATACCCATTGGTCAAAAGAAAAAGATGTTGGTGCAACGCAGAGGAATTTTGCCCTTTTTACCCATGTTACTGAAAGGAGTAATGGGCACAATAGGAGGACCCTTACTGAAAGGAGTAATGGGAACAATAGGAGGACCCTTGCTGAAAGGACTATTGGGAAACATCCTGGGAGGATGAAGACAAAAAGGTCTAAGAAGATAAAAGGGACCTTTGGAGTCAAAAGATCTCAGACGTGATCCTTGAAATCCGATGGAAGGATGAAAACTGGCTTTAGTGCCTTACAAACGATGGATGGAATACCATCGTTGGCAAGAGCAACGAATCCCGCATTTACCTCCCAATCCTCATTTGACCGAGATGTCCCAGTTACAACACGAATTTCAATCATTGATGGATTGCAGCGATTTGTCAGAAACGGAAAAATCTCAACGGTACGGTCAATTGTTGCAATGACTGCAACTCTTTCACCAGAAAGCTTTAGATGAAACAGCTCTACCCGCTCTGAAAGATTTTAAGGCCTTGATGAAAAGTCCATCACCATTACTACCACCACCACTAGCCCCAGTAATCAAGACAGAAAGTCCACCACCACTAGTCCCAGTGATCAAGACAGAAAAAGAAGAAGAGCTTCAAACTCCACCAGAAAAAGTACGCAAGTTAACAGCACCACCTACATCCAGAATTGGTTGGATTAAAAAGATGATGGCTACACCTTCTTCCTCAGAAGAGAAAAAAAAAGAACGGAAACCAGAAGTGAAACAAGAACTGATTACCCCAGCTCAGACATCTTCCTCCTCCACACCTATCGCTCGTCGGACATGTAAAGCATTACAATCCAAGAAAATACCACACGAAGAAAAGAGGAGCATCAGTGAAGAGTGGATCACTTATTAAAAAATGGAGAAGGTGTTAGTCAGCATTTACTATGATCCATCCTATCCTGCAGGTTATGGAGGAGTTCAAAAATTGTATTGTGCTGCCAAAACTTGACTGAAAAGTATCCATTTACCTCAAGTGCAACGCTGGTTACACCCGAGTGGAAGGCATCGATCATCAATGGCAAGCCGATTTAGCCGATGTCTCTCATTTGACCACCTACAATCGTGGTTACAAATATTTGTTTTGTGTCATTGACGTCTTTTCCAAATTTGCTTGGGTTGTGCCATTGACTTCCAAATCAGCAGTGAGTTAGTGCGAGCCCTTAAACTGGTGTTGAAACAAAGTGGGCGTCACCCTCTTCGATAGCAAACTGACAAAGGCACCGAATTTCTGAACCAATCTTTCCAAAAAGAATTGAAGAAAAGTGACATATATTTTTTAACCACGGAGAATCCTGAAACCAAAGCCAGCATCTTGGAACGTTTTCAACGCACCTTGAAAGAACGCATGTGGAAATATTTTACGCATCAACACACTCTCAAGTACATCGACGTCTTGCCACACCTCGTCCAATCGTACAACCAATCTTACCATCGGACGTGCCCCCCAAGAAGTGACTCCCGACAACGAAGTGACCGTCTTCGAGCGCCTGTTTGGTACGTCCCTGACAGTGACTGCCCCCAAGAAAGGTGTAGTGTTGGCATCAGGAGCTTGGGTGCGCATTGGCAAAACCAAACGCACTTTTGACAAAGGTTACTTACCCAACTGGACCACCGAATTGTTTTGTGTCACCGAACGTGAGCGTGGCCATCATCCTCCCATCTATAAATTGGGAGACATGAATGGGGAAGTGTTAAAAGGAATGTTTTACTTGCCCGACTTACAACGTGTGACCAAAAAAGAAGACGACGTTTACAAGATCGAAAGCATTCTCGATCGAAGAACCCGAAAAGTGGGAAAACGACGTGTCAAAGAAGTCAAAGTACGTTGGAAAGGATATCCTCCCAGTTTTGACTCTTGGATCGACGCTTCGCAACTCATTGACTATAAAAAGAAGTGACCATCAGCGAAGTGGATTTGTACTTGAATAATAAACTGGTCAGCAGTAGCATGGATACTTACCCTTACCGAGCATACCTGGAAAATCTCTTGACGCACGGAAAAGAGGCCAAGAACACTCATCTGGATGCTTGCATAGTTTGGAAACCTGATTCCGCAGGTGAGAACAAGTTTAATGACACAGCCCTGACAGCCGATGACGATCCTCACAATGTGGGCTTTAATGACCATCGAAAGAAAATCCTGCAAGATTGTAATTTAGAACTGATGGATCGTTTGCATTTGGACATATGGTTGCAAGAAAAGTATTTGCTGAATGGAGTGGATATTCGCCTGAGACTCAATCGCAGCAGTGTCACTTTCCATTTGATGGCTCATGCCAATGAGTACAAAACCTTCATCCAAGAAGCCAGACTTTACGTGCGCCGTGTAGAAGTGTTACCTAAAGCGGGAAACGACATCAGTCACATATTGAACAGATCGACCGCCAAGTAAACGATACAGTGCATAGAAGTGAAAACATTCACCATTGCTGCTGGACTCCGATCCAAGATTGAAGATCATCTGTTCCAAGGACAGTTACCCAAACGTTTAATCGTTGGCATCGTCAGTAATGCAGCCCTCCACGGAGCCCACGATCAAAATCCTTTCCAGTTTAAGCACTACAAAGTGTCCAAGGTCAAAGTCAGTCGTGATGGCAAGACCTTGTGTACCAGACCCTTCGAACCTAACTTTGCCCAGAAAAATTACTTGAGATCGTACTTGTCCCTGTACAAAGCTACGGGTCAACTAGGAACCAACGCCAGTCACAGTATTTCTTACGAAGATTATGTAGGAGGTTACACTTTGTGGGCCTTTGATTTCACTCCAGACCAAGGCAGCAATGAGGGACATTTCTACCCTATAAAATCCAGCCAACTGCGTTTGGAACTTCAGTTTGCAGAAGCTCTTACCGAGACGGTCAATGTCATCTTGTATGCCGAATTTGATAATACCATAGAAATCAACAGGTTGAGAGAAGTCATTCTAGACTATTAGAAACAATGGAAGACACTTATCCCTCATTGAATGGTAGAGAATCTTTGGAAATGGAATGGGAGGGTAGCGTGAAAACAGAACCCCAAGACCAAGACAAAGAGGACAAGGTAGTAGTCAGGTCCAGATGGCCAGAACAAGAACAACATTTAGTGTCCTGTTTTGCTAAACATTTGGTGGATAAAATTACGGAATTGACTAAGAGAGATTGTTATGGATATCAAAACGATCATCCCAGTCAAATTCAGCATGATAAATGTCTGATGATAAGTCAAGAAGAAAAATTGGACGAGTATCTGGACAAAGCTTGGAGTCTTATCTCAGAAGAAGCAGTGTTGCATGTGTGGTATAAAGGCTTGCATGATCATTCCTGTTCTCCATTGACTACTCTAGAGATCTATCGCATCGAATCTCTCTTAGCCCAGAGTTGGGAGACAAGGTGAAGAAATGGCTACTTGACAGAGCATTTCAAACAAAAGGTCAGAATTGAATTGACAAGTTATCATTACCTGTGAAGAAAAAAACAACAAAACAAAAAAATGGATACCTGGGAAGTTTATTACCTTTTGAACAACAGTTCGTATACTGCTTCTTGGAATCCTGTCGTGTGGGCTAAAGATGAACTACCTCATCGTAAACCTCAAGACCATCAAGCTTATGTCATCAACACGAACGACAGTCATCTCCCAGGAACTCACTGGGTTGCCGTCTACTTCCCTCAAGAGGATTGTGTGGAATATTTTGATTTGTATGGATTACCCCCTTTGGAAGACGACATCATTGACTTTATGAGAAGAAATGCCCAGACGACACGATTCAATAATGTGAAATTACAAGGCACAGATTCCATGGTGTGTGGACAATATTGTGTGTATTTTCTTCATCAACGCAGTCTTGGATATCCTTTAGAACATTTAGTGACTTATTTTGATCGTAACTCTTCTAGAAACGATGAGAAAGTAGATCGATGGTTTTGTGACCATTATGGCTATCTTTTGTCTTTAGCTAGGAAACGTAGTGTACATCAATGGCCTCATGACTTCCATCAGTGTAAATCTCATACGATTTCACAACGTTGTCAACCTTGTCAAAAATAATTTGTTTGATATTATTGTTACTTGTTAATTATTAGTAGTTGATTGTTGGTTGAATAAAAAATGTTGTTTTGAAAAAAAATGTGTCTGTTGTTTGTATTCAGAAAGCACTGTGAATATATGCTCTTTGACTTTCTCTCTATCCCTCACCATGACATTCGCTATCACAACGTTCCGACACTAAAACCAAGTAGGGATGTTTTCTATCGCATCCGCGTTTGAACCATATAAAGCGGGTTGGTCTCCAGTCTGGTCATCCACTGTTGACTCGTCAACCTATGAACATTCCTTCCAGACTAGCCAAGCTGAACGAAGCTTACGTCAATTTACATCGTGTCAGGCTAAACCTGATACCTAAGCCTGAAGAGATAGAGAATGTCAGGATGTTAGCCATAGCCCAAGACCTGATAGAAGAGGTCTTCAGAGAGGAAATCAAGAAAGAACAAGAAGAATGGACAGAGAAGTACAGACTTCAGAAGCAGAGAGAACAGCAACAACAGCAGCAACAGCAGCAGTAGCAACAAGAACCAGACAGAGGTTTTGTCAACTGCCGTGTGGACACCAAAGAGTTCTCCTTCTCTTTCCGCAGAAGCAGACTGTATCGTATAGGAAAGCCTGCCGCCAGACGGGGACGCAATCTTAGACAGTAAAAAAAGATTGCCATCGCTCCCCATCAACAAAAAACAGCCCTTTTCAGGGCTACCCCAATACTCTCGAAAAGACATACTAATTCAATTGCCAAAACAAATTTAAGTGTTTGTATGTTTAAAAAAAATAGAAGTGCGTCTATAAGCTCTTCGTTTCTTTTGTCAGTAAAAAAAATCCACCCTTTGTTTCTCTGTCTTGTCAAATCATGCATGTCTGTGTTTGTAAGCAAAAAAGTCAACGTGAGTGCTTCTTTTAGGTCCGCGCATTTGATGTTTTGTTTTTAGTTATGGTAAGTTTTGGTGAAAGGGATGTTTTCCTTCACGTTGGTGCTCCAGGAATATAAAGCAGAACACTCGTCAGTCTGGCTACCATTGTTGACTAGTCAACTTAAAAGAAGATGAGCAGACAACAAAAACTGTTGGAACTCCAGATGTACCTGGAGCATGCCAGGCGCCTTCTAGATGAGTTGGCTATGGAGGCAGTACAGTAGGAAGCCAGGTTAAAAGAAGAGGAGGAAAAAAAGAAGAAGAAGAAAAGAAGAGAGGGATCCTGCCTCACCTCATGATAAGACATGTCTGTGAGGTCAGACCTGAGGTGAAGACGCCTACACAACCACTACCAACACCGCAGCCACTACCAGTACCACAACAACCGAGAGCCGCTGTCCCTCAAATTGAAAATTGGGAGGAGGAGGCCTTGGAGGAGTTGGAGAGACAGCGGCAAGAGTGGGAGCCGCAGCTTCAGCAACATCATCCCAGGGTGTGGAATAGAAGAAGGAGGGAACAAGTGTTCACTATCCCTCAGACTGAAGACTGGAATAATGAAGCCAGTCAAGCTCCCTCTGCGCTCCCAACCACACGCATTAATTGGGAGCAGGACTGGAGCCAACTTTGAGTCTGTGGGGGCAGACCTGGTAGGTGCCACCATTAGCCAGGTGCAATTGGAGTTCCAAGAAAAAAAAAGCCCTTCTCAGGGCTAACCAAATCTCTAGAAAAGAGAGACTATTCAAGTTGCCAGTTTGTGTGAATGTAGAGTAGTGTAACTATAAGCACTCACTCCTTTACTGTTGTGTGTGTGTGTGTGTGTGTGTGTGTGTGTGTGTGTGTGTGTGTGTGTTTCTTCTCGTCCTTCGTTTGTGTGGATGGTATAGTGTGTATGTTTTATGCATTCTCGTTTGTTGGTGTGGATAGTAAATATGGTGTGTTTTATGCATTCGCGTTCGTTTGTGTAGATAGTATAATGTGTATGTTTTATGCATTCGCGTTCGTTGGTGTGGATAGTAGGTATGGTGTGTCTTTTCTTCTCTTCCCGTTGGCGTGGATAGTATAGTGTGTATGTTTTATGCATTTGCGTTCATTGGTGTGGATAGTAAATATGGTGTGTTTTGTTTTATGCATTCGCGTTGGTTTGTGTAGATAGTATAGTGTGTATGTTTATGCATTTGCGTTCGTTGGTGTGGATAGTAAATAGGTGTGTGTTTTATGCATTCGCTTTCGTTGGTGTGGATAGTAGGTATGGTGTGTTTTATGCATTTGCGTTTGTTGGTGTGGATAGTATAGTGTGTATGTTTTATGCATTCTCGTTCGTTGGTGTGGATAGTAAATAGGTTTGTGTTTTATGCATTCTCGTTCGTTCGTGTGGATAGTAGGTATGGTGTGTTTTATGCATTTGCGTCCGTTGGTGTGGATAGTAAATAGGTGTGTGTTTTATGCATTCGTGTTCGTTGGTGTGGATAGTAGGTATGGTGTGTTTTATGCATTCTCGTTCGTTGGTGTGGATAGTAGGTATGGTGTGTTTTATGCATTCGCGTCCATTGGTGTGGAAAGTATAGTGTGTATGTTTTATGCATTCGCATTCGTTGGTGTGGATAGTAGGTATGGTGTGTTTTATGCATTCATGTTCGTTGGTGAGGATAGTATAATGTGTGTGTTTTATGCATTTGCGTTCGTTGGTGTGGATAGTAGATAATATATGAAGTGAGTGCAAGGGATGTTTTCTTGACGTGTATAATGTGGAACGCTAGTCAGTCTGGCTACCCACGTTGACTAGTTAACACCTATCAAGATGGAAGTATTTAACCAATTAAAAGACAGTTGGTATTGGATGATGGATGGATCATAAGTACTGGATAGGCTTGAAAAGGAATGGAGGTTCCCAGTCAGCCAAGACTTAGTGACCAGACTGAAAGTAGCCAGTTTTGAATTACAAGGGATGATAGTGGAGGAAGCGGAGAAGTTGAGAGGCTTCATACAACTTAAATATGTAAAAGTGGGAACTTTGAAACAAGTGATTGATATTGTTATAGAAGTCAGATGTTATTTGGAAGACATATTTCATTTAACCGAGTGGCCTTCTGTCAAAAAAGGCTTAGATGGCTTAAAGAAAGGAGAAGAGATTATGAAAAAGGTAATGGGAGAAGAGGTGAAGAAAATCAAAGAGATATGGACAAAAGAGAGAAAGGAGAAGGAAAACCAAAAAAAGAAAGAGAACTTTGAAAGACTGAACATAAACTGGATGAAAATACAGAAAAAATTTAGAGACATGGGACATCAGACTGGATTCCAGACGAAGAAAAGAAAAAGATAAAGAAAGGAATAATTGGAAAATTAAGAAGCTGGTGGAAGAACTGGAGACAATAGAAGCAAAAAACCAAAGGACCTTTTCAGGGCCACTCCACTGCCTCGAAAAGATTTATTCTTTCTTGCCTAAAAAAATTTAAAACATACTCTACTATCCACTGACACGAACACGAATGCATCACACTTTGTATAGAAATGAAACAGGTGGCATGACGTCACAGTAATTGCTACATTGTTGCAAGTGTCCAGTTCCGTGACATCACCCTACCTGTTCCATTCCTATTGTCCCTATACAAAATTCCCATTGTCTGTATACAGGCCCAGGGTGTGCTAGTCGCTATGCAAAATTCCCATTGTCCGTAAACTACCCCAGGGTGATATTTTGTCCGTATAAATCTTGTCTGTATATTCGATATTGGGGTCCCGTAATGCTAATTCCCATTATTCATAAACTACCCCACTATACTACTTTTGGGATATAGACTGTACAGCTTGGTATATCTTGTTTAAATAACTTAAATTCCCTTTAGTGTGATGTGATTGGTGGGTGTAATTTGGGATATAGACTGTACAGCTTGGCCATACTTCAGATGTGCATATCTTAAAAGACTACTAGCTTCACTTGGTCATTTTCACTACCTGGACTTCAGAGGTAAATTGGAAAAGAACTAGCTAATAACATTTTTAGTTCTTTTCTATATTTATAATTATTTAATTGTACTTCCAGAAGTTACTATTGTCCACACTGGTAAAATTTATTTTCCCTGCTTTAATAACTGCTAAAGTTAGTGTATCTTGGACTTGAGGGCCTCAAGGTAGATTAGTTCTTAGCTAATTGTGTTACCTTCTTTAAATAAAATAAAGTCTCTTTAAATTACTAGTTCAAGTTCGTTTCTCAAGCATATGGGAGCAGCCATTTTGATTACATGTCTACTTGAGATAGCTCGTTTCCCTAATAACACATATAATTATATTTCAGTCTCAGTATAGTATACATGTATTAGTACATGTATATTAGAATAGTATACATGTATTAGTACATGTATATTAGAATAGTATACATGTATTAGTACATGTATATTAGAATAGTATAGTATACATGTATTAGTACATGTATATTAGAATAGTATAGAAGTATGCCATTATACAAACTCTTCATTTTACAAATGGTATGTATCTGAAAATTCGTTGAATGAAAATGAAGTTCCCATTAATTTAAAGTCAGTAATTAGAGATAGGTTTACTGAGAATACTGTACATAAATATCTCATGGTAAAGGAAGGTAAATATATAGTACAAATACATGTAATTATTTATTATAATTAACAGTAATTACTTTGAAATGAACAGTACAAATTAAACACATAGTATAAAGGATAAAAGGAACAAAAATGAAAAAAGAAACTGAAGCAGCAGTATTTGACATCAATTGTGATAAAATACATGTACAAAGATGATGACAGGATGCATGAGAGATGGTGGGCATGGCTGGCAGTTTACAAATATCTGGCTTGGCATGCATTTGTTGTAGCGAAAATTCTTTACACATTGAAAAAGGCTAATAATTTTCAAAATGCATAAATGCAAATTTCATTAATTGAACATTTGTAAAATGAGGACTTAGTGTATTGTCTCCATTGTGCAGTTGAATAATTTTACCTTGTACATGTATCTGTTCTTCTTTTTTAAGTACTTAAAAACTATGGAGTGGAACCATAAGGGCCAAACAGGTGTTATTATTGTATACTTAATTTTAATTGTATAGTTGAATCATTTAAGTTGCAGCATCTAAAGAGTCATATTTAATAATTATGATGCATTTCTGTCACAGAACAGTATTAATTAGTACCAAAGTCTAACACAACCTCCCCCCCCCATGCATGGGGCCCCTGGTGGCTTAGTGGTCTAAAGCACTCGCCTTTACTAATCACTGCCATCTCGCCTCTGTCTGCATGGGTTTGAGTCTCAGGCTTGGTCAATGTGGTTACGTGAGAAAGCTTGCCAGTAGCTTCTCATGGGTTGGTGGTTCTTTCCGGTTTTTTTTCCTGGGTTCTTCCTCCATAAGTTATACTGGCTGCCACATACAGTATAGCCTGTCTTGTGCCAAAAAATGGCATTAAAACCACAAGGATCTATTAACCCTTGTATACCATACAGTAATGAAAAATCTGGTATTTTAAAAATGCGCAAGTGCACCATGTAACTTCTCAGCATTGCAACAAATGCTGTGCAGAAGACAGGAAAACGAAACCTACCACTATTGTTTAGATGTCACTGATAAATCTTACAGTTCAAACAGGGATGAAATGGATCAGATTGTCACAGTAATTTCTGAGATGTCACTGATAAATCTTAAAGTTTGAACAGGAACAGAACAGATCAGGTTCACAGCAGTAAAAGGTCGAAGGGTACAAAATTTGTTGGTTCCTCTATTCTAGTATATAGAAGCTTGTAAGCCTGCTTTGTCATAGTTGGCCCTGAATTTTTATTAGGAATGAATTAAAAAAAAACATTTTTTGCTATATTTCTCTTTCATTTATTGTCACAGTTTTAACTTTACGTTGCTTTTACTTCCATGTTCAAAGACTTTTAATTTCCCCATAATTAAGGATATTTCACAAACAATAAAGCATATTTAGCTTATTTAAAATAAATTGCATCAACATGTATCTACCATTTTATTGAGAAAATCATACGTGATGTAATGTAAAAGAGAAAGGCAATTGACAAGTGTTTATATTTGTCTTTAGGTTCTGCAGTAATTTCATACTTTGCACAGGGTTTGATCTTTCTTTTTTTTTTTAAAGAATTTCACAGGTTTTCAACACTGGTTATCCTGGTTATTTAAATGGACCAGATAAAAGTTGGGTATCGTATAAATAATTTTTAATTCCCATTAGTTTGGTTTTTGATTGTTGGTTGCAATTTAGGTTATAGTGATACTGCTTGGTGATGCTTCATATGTCCATCTCTTAACGTCTCTTCAAAGACAGTTACATGTAGATCTACATGGTCATCTTCACTTCTGGTAAATTGGAAAAAAAAATAGCCTGTCATCTTTTTTATTTGTTTATTTTATAATTCATTAATTGCATTTTCAGACATTAGCATAGTCTACTGGGCAAAATTAATTTTCTATATTTTAGTAACTGCTAAACTTACTGTACTTTGGACTAGCACAAGTTGATTTTTTGAATAAATGGAAGCAACCATTTCAATCCTTTATCAACTTTAGGTAGGGCATTGTTTCAATAATACCACATACATGTATAAAGAATTTTAGTCACAGTACATGAAAGTAGTATATAGAGGTATGCCAATATTCTCTTAATTATGCTTGTTGCTGTGGCACACAACTTTACCTTGCATCTGTCACTCTTTCATAAGTACTAAATAACATGGAGCTTAACCCTATGGCAACAGGATGTCATCCTGTCATGAGCTGAACAATACTGTGTTTCACAGCTGTTTGCTTTTGTCATAATGCTGTATGTACTCATTTATTAGTCGAGTCAACTGCAAACTGCACAGACATAGATCTGCATTTGCATAATGCACCACAGATCTGGGTCTGTGCAGTTTGATGGGAGCAGTCAGAAGACCAAACAACATAGACCCTGATCTGCAGGTATATTATGCCATGTCAGATAAGGATCTTTTTTGTTTGCAGTTTGAGTTGACTGATAAGTGAGTATATATGGTAGTAATCATCAGCGGTAACAGTAACATGGAATTATCAAAAGACAAAACTGACATCAAAGAACACAGCTCAAAGAATAATCAGATGACTTACTTCTTTACAAGGATTAAATTTAGTTACTTTATTAGAATGTTCGAACAAATGCTGATGTATTCAGTTTAGATTTCAACAAATAATCATGAGATTTCTGTCCATAAACCCCAATAAGTGGCCACTCACAAGGCTAAATTTTGACAGTTTCTCACTGATATGCCAGTCACTGGTAGTGTTAGAGGGATAGTTTTGAACACAAACTCTTTGCTGCCAAGGAATTTTGGTGGTATGAAGTGGGTGCAGCAGTCAAGAGGGGGCCCATAATGAAATAAAGGTTGGAAAGGTAGATTAACTATATTGTTTCTCAGGTACAGAACACCAAAGTCTAGTATAAAAGAACACCAAGGTGTGGTATAGAAGATCACCAAAGTCTAGTATAAAAGAACACTAAAGTGTGGTATAAAAGATCAAAGTCTAGTATAAAAGAACACCAAGGTGTGGTATAAAAGATCACCACAGTGTGGTATAAAAGAACACCAAAGACTTGTATAAAAGAACACCAAGGCTTCTTCCAAAAAATACTTGAGTAGAGTCTTGAGATGTGACCATTATAATTTTAATAAAAGTTCCTACTATGTATAAGAAGCAAACTGTTTGATAGGGGTAAAAATTACAAGGAGAAAGCCTTTTCCCTAGTCATGTCCAAAAGACAAATTTTCAGACTGAGTCTTTAGATAGCTATTACAGAATGGCAGAATCAAGAATTTCTTACTGAATTGGAGAAACTGATGAAACATATCTACATGGAGTATAGCAAGGGCTGAAGATTGCGATCATCAGATTTCCATTTAGTGAATAATTTTTCATGGTACATCCATCCTATTTGTATGAACATGCCAAAATATAAAAATAAAATTACAGTGGACACCTGACTATAAAGCCCCTCAGTATATTGGCACTGACCAGTTGTAATGTTTGGACAGCCATAGATACCAGGATAATGGTTCAAGTTTAACTTACATGGATGTAAGGCCAGATGAGCTTATGGTAATGTCCTTCTATCTCTTGTCATTGGTTGCTACAATTCTGGAGGCCATATATCTGATCTGAGAGATCAAACTTGGAATATGGGCTGATATTATCAAAGTCATGGGTGAATTCAGTAATGAACAAGACCCATGGATATTATTGAGGTGATCTTGCATCCAATTGGCTGTGGTTATTATCACTCTGGAGCAACATTCCCTCTAATATTTTTCCTGTGTGCGCGGAAGTTTGAAACTGCTGCACGGCATATGTATTTGCTGCCAAAACTTGTGCGCTGAATTTTTTGAAACTGCTGTGCGGCATTTTCAAATGAGCTGCGCAGCTGCGCAGCTTAGAGGGAACATTGCTCTGGAGGCCATATTTCTTTCCTAGTTGAAATATAGGTCTATATCCTCAAGATCTCAGATAGCCTCCATAATGGGTAAGATTCACACATTATTGAGGTGATCTTGCATCTGATTGGTATGGCTTATTTCCAGTTTGGAGGGCATATTTCTGATCCAGTTTTATCAGACTTGGAATATAAGCCTAAATCATGATGATGTTTAACAAGTTAACTCGTGAAGACTATGCATGTTAATGTGGTGATCTTGCATCTGATTGGCTGAGCTTGTTAACATTTTAGAGGCCATGTTTCCGATCAGATTTTGATCAGTCTCGGAGTATGGGCTTCTTTCATCAAGATCTTAGATGAGTTTGATAATGAGCAAGATCTCAGATGAGTTTGATAATGAGCAAGATCTCAGATGAGTTTGATAATGAGCAAGATCTCAGATGAGTTTGATAATGAGCAAGAACCATGCATTATCAAGAAAATCTCCTTATGAGATCTGTTATCATCACATCCAGGCCAAATTTACTAGCACAAATTGTTTCTGCATTACAATCATTCATTTGTGCATGCATCATAAAATCATGCATTTGTGACACTTTTAAATAATGAGGTAGAGGTATACTGAATCAGAAATTCACCTCATTTACCACAGTAATTTACCTCATTTACCTCAGTAATTTACCTCATTTACCTCAGCAATTTACCTCAGTAATTTACCTAATTTCAATCAGAAATTCACCTCATTTACCTCAGTAATTTACCTGATTTACCTCAGTAATTTACCTCATTTCAATCAGAAATTTACCTCATTTACCACAGTAATTTACCTCATTTCAATCAGAAATTTACCTCATTTACCTCAGTAATTTACCTCATTTACCTCAGTAATTCACCTCATTTACCTCAGTAATTTACCTCATTTCAATCAGAAATTCACCTCATTTACCTCAATTTCAGTAATTTACCTCATTTACATCAGTAATTTACCTCATTTCAATCAGAAATTCACCTCATTTACCTCAGTAATTTACCTCATTTCAATCAGAAATTCACCTCATTTACCTCAGTAATTTACCTCATTTCAATCAGAAATTTACCCCATAAGAAACTGTTTAGTGCAACCATATTCATAAGTTTGTTAAATGCTGTCTCTTTCTGTCACATCATAAAAAGCTTGTCTTTTAATAATACTGTTACCAATTTTTCCATATTTGCTAAAGTGAGCTACCAGTTGACACATCTACAGTAACAAGGATTTCATTACAGTTGTATTACTCATGATTGGGAAATGTAATTCGCATATCACCACTTAAATCTGTGGCAAAAAACCCCACAAAACACCAACAATAAAGACTGACAGCATATTGCTCTCTGTATGAATTTTCCTTTCAAAGAAAAAATAAAGAAATATTTATCTCAGTTTTAAATTACTCACAATGGTATTCGAAGGGTCACAGAAAACAACCTTTCAACAATGAGATTTAGGTAGTTGGTAGTGTAGTGTTCAATATTTTTTTTACTTCCTGACAGGGCAAGTGGATTTTAGAGATTTTCAAACCTGATCCATAAATAGGAAGGTGGTTGTCATGTTTCATGAGGTTTAAGATTTTTTTTAGCTCCAAATCTTGTTATTGCTAGTCCTCATAAGTAAATTTTCAGATCAAAATGGGGTCTTTGATGTCTGATTGGTCCTAAATGAAAATGATGCAGATTATGAGATCTGATGTTCAGTATGGCCACCACAGTGGCCATCTTGAAAATCTTGTAGTTGCAACTCTTAGTGTACAAAAAGTATTATTGCCATGGGGTTTTCACCAGAAGACTTGTTAGTAGTATTGCCATGGGGTTTTCACCAGAAGACTTGTTAGTAATATTGCCATGGGGTTTTCACCAGAAGACTTGTTAGTAATATTGCCATGTGGTTTTCACCAGAAGACTTGTTAGTAATATTGCCATGGGGTTTTCACCTGAAGACTTGTTAGTAATATTGCCATGGGGTTTTCACTAGAAGACTTGTTAGTAATATTGCCATGGGGTTTTCACCAGAAGACCTATTAGTAATATTGCCATGGGGTTTTCACTAGAAGACTTGTTAGTAATATTGCCATGGGGTTTTCACCTGAAGACTTGTTAATAATATTGCCATGGGGTTTTCACCAGAAGACTTGTTAGTAATATTGCCATGGGGCTTTCACCAGAAGACTTGTTATGATGTCTAGTTGGTCCTAAATGAAAGCGGAGCTGATTTTATGTCCAATATCTATGGCATAGTGGCCATTTTGAAAATCTTGTTATTGGGAATCCTCATGAATGAAAAGTAATATTGGAATGACATTTTCAACAAAAGATGTATAGTTGGTACAAAATGAAAATGGTGCCAGTCTGATGACAGTGTACCACCACAGTGGCTGTCTTGGAAATGTTGTTATCCTCCTGAATGGATAGTCATATCGTCATGGAATTTTTACTAAAAAACTTGTGACGTCTGGTTGCTTTCCATAATACCATTCCGACAGTCGATATGCCTGCCACAGGGGCCATCTTGAAAATCGTATCACTATTTCTTCTGAATGAATGGTCATATCAGTATTGGGTCCTTATCGAAAGACTTCTTATGATGTCTAGTTGGTCATAAATAAAAATGGTGCTGATCTGACTTCTACTGTAACTACCACATCATGGCCATCTTAAAATTTTTATCAGTACTTCTCCTAGATGGTTGGTCATATTAACATTGTGCTATCACCAAAAGACTTCTCATCATGTCTGTTTACTAGTAAGATGAGTCCAAATGCAAACTGCACAGACCCAGATCTGCCATCACATAATGCTCATTTACGCTACAGCAGATCACGATTTTTGCTGTTTGCAGTTTTACTCAACTTATAAGTTAGTATATATGGCACATGTATGCATTGCTTATGACTATGATTATTTTCCTTCTGTTTTGTGTACAACCATTCATTGTTGAACATTTGCTACTGTAACTGATTTTTCTGTAACTTTCAGCACACATGGACTCAGTGAATTCAATCTTCAAAGTCACTTTCTCATGGGTTGACTGGCTTTTTTGTGTGTGTAATACATTAAACAGATTAATTTTGGGAAGGTAACAAAAAAACCCACTTGAACAAGATGCAATTAGGTGAATTGTATCATTGTATTAATTGCAGGTCAGGCAATTTGAACAATCAATACAATTATGTAAGCTTTGGAATCTACCCAGTTATTATGAACGTCGCTTGTTATATTTGAAAATAATACTATTATGCACTATTTGAACTTGATGCTGTTTTTCAGAATGTCTTTCTCATTTTGGTCAGTTATGATGGGAGCTAAATTGGGTCTTAGGACATATGGATTCTGAAACAGCTAAAGTATCTTGTTCAGTCCATATTTAGGTACATGTACTTTGCACTTCTGGTTGTTGATGTGGTCCATTCAAGACAACAATAGAAACAGCACTCAGGCTGTGGGAACTAAACACAGCTTGTGCCATGTAATTTTTCCATGCAGAGCCAAGTTGGCACTGGCAAGGTCATGGGGGTGGTTCAGAGGAGATTCATCTATCATTTAATATCTTGTGTGTAAAATTGGACAGTTACAGTATGTGTTTTTGTAACTAAATTCCTTTATTTGATATCTCTAACTAAAAAGCTAGGCTCTTAAATAAATTTAAATGGGGGTTGGGGAGGCATTTAAGTAGAATATGATATGCACTTTAAGGGGAGGTAGATTGATAATCAGTAGTATGGGTTTAGCATACAAATGCACACAACAGTTATGTAGTACTAATGTTTACTTGAATGTATCAAAACACACAATAGTCATGTAGTACTCATGTTTACTTGAATGTATCAAAACACACAATAGTCAAGTAGTACTAATGTTTACTTGAATGTATCAAAACACACAATAGTCATGTAGTACTAATGTTTACTTGAATGTATCAAAACACACAATAGTCATGTAGTACTCATGTTTACTTGAATGTATCAAAACACACAATAGTCAAGTAGTACTAATGTTTACTTGAATGTATCAAAACACACAATAGTCATGTAGTACTCATGTTTACTTGAATGTATCAAAACACACAATAGTCATGTAGTACTAATGTTTACTTGAATGTATCAAAACACACAATAGTCATGTAGTACTAATGTTTACTTGAATGTATCAAAACACACAATAGTCAAGTAGTACCAATGTTTACTTGAATGTATCAAAACACACAATAGTCAAGTAGTACTAATGTTTACTTGAATGTATCAAAACACACAATAGTCAAGTAGTACTCATGTTTACTTGAATGTATCAAAACACACAATAGTCAAGTAGTACTCATGTTTACTTGAATGTATCAAAACCTGCATGTGCTAGATATTATTTTGAAAAATTATTTTAATGATTATCATTGCTAGTGACAGACTAAAAATCTTTGAATTTGAAAAAAATATATAGCACATAATTAAAGGTAGATACAGGGAAACAGTTTGTATATGTGTACATGTTGTAAGTAGACTTTTTGTTAACTTCATTCAAAGTGTAGAAAGAATAGTGTTTAGACAGTTAATATTGTTTTGTTTATGTTTCATTCTACTGTCATGTATTGATAGTTTGAATCTGTCATGATACACTATTACCATAGCAAATATTGTGATTCAGTGATTGAGGATGCATCATGATACACTATTGCCACTGTAAATATTGTGAATCAGTTATAGTCTATCATGTTGCATTATTGCCGTGGTAAATATTGTGATTCAGTGATTCAGTCTGTATCATGATACACTATTGCCATGGTAAATATTGTAATTCACCGACTGATTCTGTATCATCTTACACTATTGCCAGAGTAAATATAGCAATTCATTGATTGAGTCAATATTATGTTACACTATTGCTATTGTAAATACTGTGATTCAGTGATTGAGTCTGTATCATGTCACACTATTGCTATGGTAAATATTGTGATTCAGTGATGCACTGATGATAATGAATAACCTCTATTCAATATCCTATTGAACATAACTAATAAAAATTAAGCTAATGAAACATTTTGAGTAAAACCAGTACCCTTAAAACTGATAAGATTTTTATTCCATGTGTTTGTTACAGAATCAGACAATAGCATCCAGGCAGCAGCTGCAGACTCAAACAGCCCCAAGCAGACCTTTGTCCCATGTAAAGTGTGTGGGGACCGAGCCTCAGGCTTCCATTATGGTGTCACATCCTGTGAAGGCTGCAAAGTAGGTTCAGCAAGCATTATTGAGTAATTTTAGGGGTTGACAGTTGTTCCCGGGGTGTTCCTTGGTTCTTCCTCCATGAGGTAAACTGGTTGCCATGTATAGCCAATCATGTGCTGAAAAATGGCATTAAGCCCACAAACCACCACCACCTTACACAAGAAAATGTGTGGGGACCAAGCCTTAGCCTCCCATTATGATGTCACATCCTGAACAGGCTGCAAGTTAGGTTCATCAAGATTTATTGAGTAATCAGTGGGGGCAGTAAAATCTTTGGTGACTTAACCTCAGCACTCCATTATGGTGTCAAATAATGATGCCAATACTTCAGCTGTAGCTGCCATAAGTCACTAAAAAAATTAAGTGTTGAATACAATCTGACCTAATTTGACAGAAATAACTCTTATATTAAAACCTTTAAGATTTGTACAAATGATGCCAGTCTGCCATCAAACATGGCCATTGTTAAACAAAAAAGCTTCAGAAAACAACTTCACAAAAACCACGAAACAAATAGGCCAACTTTGACAGAAGGCAGCCTGACATGAAAGGCTTTCAGATCTGTGTATATGATGCTGATTCATCATCTAATATGGCTACCAGTACTGAAAATAGAGAGCCTTTTAAATGACTGCATCAAAACAAAACTGCTTAACAAAATAAGATCTAATTTGTTTAAAAGCATTATTGCATGAAGTGATTTTACATTTGTTTAAATTATGCAGATCTACCATCAAATGTGGCTACTGATACCAGAAATCAAAAATATTTAAACAAATTTATTTTTTAAAATCTACTAAACAGAATCTGATTAACTTTGACAGAACTACTCCTGTCATAATTGCTTTTCAGCATTGGACCATCAATTATGAATGAAGATGCAAAGAAACAGAGAACCCCTGAAACAAGAGTTTTTGTAACATAAAATCAATAGCATTGGAAGAAATTTCTAATAAAGCATCCATTTTACCCAGATTCTTGGCAAAACTTTACTTGCAATTGGCTACTAGGCAAATGTCAGGTAAGTGAGCTATCCAAGACCCAGTTGAGTCTCTTGTTGAATTATGCCATGGTTATGAGCATGCGAGAGACATTTTATTCTCAGATGATCTATTGCTTTGACCTAGAAGCAACTTACTGCCTTGAAACGAAGGATGGGTTGTTTACTACACCAAGAAGTAACAATTAACTCCACGCCTGCAGTAATGGTGCAGGACTGTACTGGTTCCATGCAATATCAGCTAATAGGTAATTTCACTGAAAGTGACCAGTGTTCAATTACTCAATAATTAGAACAGCACTAGGTGTATTATTTGAATGCGTACTGATTTCCTTGTGTTATTCAGTTGCATTTTTCCTTTGATATTTGATCCAAAATATTTTTTTTTTAAATTTAAAACTTTGTCAGTGAAAGTATATCAATAAAGACAGTTTTTTTTCTGCTCTGTTTGTTTGCAGCAGTGAAGAATAAGGATCATTGAATAATTAAACCTGCATATTGCAGAATCTTGCTCATTCTTTATTTTATAAAAAGATTGTTGTTAATTTTGTGTTTTTATCTGTCTGTCCATTAGTTTGTTACCATTTTCTTCCACAATAAACTGACTTGTCATTGTCTTTTGTGGATGGCTTGTACTTGGGGCAAATAATCAGTTTCAGGGTCAGAATCTCAGAGCTTAGCTCTTCATTTCTATAGTTACCAGACTTTGTGGATAGCTTGTACTAAGGGTAAGGAAGAGCCCTACTAGTTTGGGGGTCAAAAGGTCAAGGTCACTCAGACTGAAAGAAGAAAATTGGTTTGTTCAGTAACACTAGTTCTGTACCACAGACTTCAAAAAATCTTTCTGGATAGCTTGCACTTTGTGTAAAGTGTAAGCCTATCCCTTTTGGGAGTCAAAAGGTTAAAGGACAAGTCACTGACATTGAAAAGAGAAAATTGGTTTTAATAGCAGCAATGGCTCACCCATGGCTATTGTTTAGCTTTCTTTTCATGCTGAAAAAACATACCGTCCGTTTAATGTGCATACATCCTCTCTTAGAGTGAAGAATTGTCAGTATGACACAATTTCTCATGCAGCTCAATTGTCCCTGGAAGTTTATGTGCAAGGACACTGAGCTGATCAGACATGTGCCAAACACCAGAGAAAATTTGCCTGTTGAAGTGTTTTTTAAACTGAATAAAACAATTGCGACCTAGCCTCTACAATAATTATATCTAATGGTGTTACATTATCCATTCGTTATTTTCCAGATAATTACGTAGTATCCTATTCCTACCAGTTTCGGTTCCTCCAGGGACTTTGGTTACTTTGTGTACACCCTTGGAGGTCAGATACACTTACTATCAAAATCATTTTATATCTAAGTACTGGTAAGTCATTTATGCAAGGAATAACGACAGCGTGCTCACTAGATGCTGTGTGTTCTTTGGTATAGATTGACACTGCAGGAACCATGTCGTATACGGTATCTATACTAGATGTTTAATTCAACACATTGAATTTTGATCACATTATTATTGTATGTATGTATACTTCATTTTCTCAATAAAATTTTTTATAAAACACTGAGAACTCTCTTTCTTACATGGAAAAAGACTGGTAAATTTATGCTACGGTTTACTACGTCTATAGAGATCACAGGGGTATACTCCATACGCGGAACATACAAACAAGGTGACATTATAAATATTTTAAATTATTTACTATATTAAGGAATAATGTCAACACAGTCTGTGGAAAAGTGTGGCCACAAAATGTATTCCTGGGACACTCATCCAGACTGTATTAAATATTCCAAATGTACAAGAAAAAGTTGTTTTACATTTTGTAAATCATGGTTTGCAGAAAGCTGGAATCTTGCAGACTCCAGCCGCACTAATCATAGAAAGAAGAAATTTCATTCTCCTTCTTCCTCAGAATTTTCCAGCTTCTCTGTTGCTGAAAATAAGGGGTCTTCTGACCGGAATACCCCTCCCAGAATGTTGCTACATCCCATTGTTAAAGGATATACACTGACCATGTAGCAGCATGTCGCTGCCTCCCACGGAGGAGATGCACAGCTCATCCCATAGAGTGTTGCTGCCTCCCATTGTGGAGGAGCTGCACTGCTCACCACTTAGTGTGTCACTGCCTCCCATTGTGGAGGAGATGCACTGCTCACCACTTAGTGTGTCACTGCCTCCCATTGTGGAGGAGATGCACTGCTCACCACTTAGTGTGTCACTGCCTCCCATTGTGGAGGATATCCAGCATTCATCTCGTGGCATGTCTCTGCTTCCAATTGAAGAGGAGATGCACCACCTATACCATAGCATGTCACTACCTCCCCAGGAGGAGGTCTTCTCATAGTGTCCCACTGCCTCCCATTGAGGAGTAGATGCACTGCCACCACTCTATCAGATGTAGTGTGTTGCACCCTCCCACTGGGAGGGATCAGCACCACACCTTCCTTAGTGATACATCAGTAGATGATCCTGTATCCTCTGATCATCACACTAAGACCTCAAAGTATAGGGATAAGGTTCAGACAGAGTTCACCCCTCTTCACCCTTCACTGCTTCATTATGAAAATTGGGAGTCCAACCAGTGGGCTTAGACTAGGATATGGGATCGAATCGGTAATCCCCCCTTTCCTATTATCCCAATGAATCCCTATGGAATGTGGGACCCTCCACCTCAGGAGCCTTGGTCATGTATGCTTCCTTCAGCTTTTGGATCTTGCCCTTATAATAGAGACAGTGCTGTGGTAGACTCTAATGAGTTCGACATGGAGGAAGCACACATGACTCCTGCTCTTATGCCTGCTCCTTCATCTCTGTTAGATGTGAAAGAGGAGGTATAGTCTTTTGACAAGCCAATAAATGAAGTCTATCACCTCTTACCCCCTGACTCATGCCCAAAACCTGCCACACAGTCCAAAAAGATCCTTTCCAGTCTGGAAAAGATCTTGGGGGCTCAACCTCATCAAGACCTCTTCCTCCTTCTCATTCTTCTATGATTGAGGAAATTGCTGAGGTTTTCGACAGGCCAAAATATTGATTGACAATGTCGAGGGTGGGTCGTTCCCTCCTCAACGTTGCAACCAATGGTCTCATCTGCCAGCTATCAGGTACATTCTCCAAAGTGGCCCATGAAACCTCCCGAACTCGATGTTGGTGTGGCCAAGGTGGGTATCTCAAGTGGAGCCTGGGCACACCTTTCCGTTAAAGACATTGAAAATATGGGACAGATAGTCCTTCTGCTTGTCACCATAGCTTTTCATGCCAATCTCTTCTCAGCTGCTTCCTTTAGTATGCTGAGGGAAGCATCCTTGAACCCAGCCGCCCTTCAATGCATGCTGGAAGCTATGGCCAAGACATCTCAGCATGCACTTTCTGTTTCTATGGCTTTGTTGACGGAACTTATTCAAATCCACCGTGATGTTGCTTTGGACTTTTAAAAGGTACTTCTTGATCACAGTAAAGACATCCTTAACTCTGCTTGAAGCTGAGAGTCTGGAGGCCTCATTCCTTCTGTGGCATCTCAAGACTTGATCTTTCACATCCACTCCTGGCCCATCACAATCGCCAGGAGCATGTCAGTGTGAATCACCCTCAAGGGTCTTGCTAAGTTCTTCAAGCGGACACGGCCTCAGTCCAAAATGCAACCTCAAAATCAGCATCCTCCTTTTCGTCCGTCTGGTTTTCAGAAACCGAAAAACAGACGTGGCCGATGAACCTGGAAAGGAAGGAGGTAGTTTCCACAGCTCATTTCTTTTCCCAAAGGTGGGGGTGGTGGACAGCCCTTGGAACTTGAACCCTCTCCTGCCACACATCTCTCTCCCAAGCATTCCTGTCAATGCTCGCCTAGGCCTTTTTTTCTCATGGTTGAGCATCATGAAGGATGGTTGGGTCCTTTTCTATTGTGAATGAGGGGTATTGTCTCCAGTTTTGGGAACTACCTCCTCTATCCAGGACCCCCATCTTTCTTTACCAGTCCACTCTGGTGAAACTGAGGGGAAAGTGCACATCCTTTTACAAAAAGGGGCAGTCAAGAGGGTTGTGAATAATCAGTCACCCAACTTCTATTTCCGTATCTTCCTAGTCACCAAGGAAAGTGGAAAGTTTTGCATTATAATGACTTCTCCCATTTAAACCAGTTTCTTCTGGAAGAACCTTTCAAGATGGAGACCACCTCCTGAATCCAGAATGCGCTTTGACCATCTGATCTCTATTGACCTTCAGGATGCCTATCTACACATCCCCATATTTTCTCCTCTCTGCAAATATAACCAGTTTTGCTTAGAGCAGGAAGTTTTTCAATTCCTGTTCCTACCGTTCAGAATTTCTTCCACACCCAGAGTTTTTACCCAAGTTACGGGAATAGTGGCAGGATACCTCTGGTTACTGGGAGTACCAATTCTCCAGTATTTCGATGACTGGCTGATCCACAATGTTCAAATCCAATCCCTTCATCAGGATCTGTACTGCTGTTGGCCTGTGGTAACTCAGTTGGGCCTTTTGCCCAACCTCGAGAAATTGGAACTCAGTCCATTGCAAGACTTTGCTTACTTGGGGATGAATTTTCTTACAAACCAGAACTTGGAATTCCACTGGATAGGATAGATCAAATCATGACCCTGTTAGAGATGCTACGAGAAGTAACGTCTTTGTCTGCTCTACTGTACTTGTCCCTTCTGGGAACCTTGAACACTGCTGCCAGATTGGTTCTATTAGGACTTGGTTCTATTAGGACTTGGTTTTATTAGGACATCTCCAAATGCTACCTCTACAGTTCCTCCTTCTCACATTTTATCACCATTTGCAGTGGTGGATGAATCGGGAGAGATTCATGATTCGAGTTCCCATGCATGCACCCAAACCCCACTCCTATCTGTTTGCCAACACATCAGATTCTGGTTGGGGTGCTGATTTAGAACCAGAGGGTATAATTCTACAGGGACATTGGACCCCATCTGAATCATCCCTCCACATAAACAACCTAAAAATGAAGGCTGTATACCTAGCGTTGCAAGGGTGCATCGAGAGTAAGGGGTTGATGTGTCATGGTCTACTCGGACAACACATCTGTCATAGCTTATCTCCAGTGGAAAGTAGGCACACATGCCCCTTCTTTTTATGTGAAAGTCTGGAACCTCCTGAGCTGGACCACCTCAGAGAACATAACACTCAGAGTTTGGCATATTCCGGGCAAGAAGAATGTTTTGGTGGACAGTCTCTCCAGAACTGGCAGAGCCATCCTCAGAATGGACTCTTCACTGCTCTGTTACAGAGTCCTGTTTTTCGCTGTGGGGAATGCCCCTAGTGGATCTGCTTGCAACCAGGCTCAACAACAGACCATTTTATGTTTCTCCTCGCCTGGATCAAGGAGCTGGGCAGTGGATGCGTTCGGCTGTTCACTTACACCCTCCCAGCCTTCCAACTGATTCCTCAAGTGCTGAAAAAAGAACTTCCACTGCTCAGATCATTCTCATAGCCCCACTGTGGTCTCAGTGCTCATGGTTCAGTGATCTTCTAGACCTGTTGATCACTCGACCCAGGTCTCTTCCTACAATGAGGGATCTTCTGTCGTAACACTGGGGATCCCTCCTCCACAACAACCCACAAATTCTCCACCTTCATGCTTGGCTCATCTCGAGCATTCTTTCTGCCAGAACAACTTTTTGAGCCAAGTTGTCAATTGCATCATTCAGGCCAGGAGAGCTTCTACATCCAAGGTCTATGATGCCAGGTGGAGAATCTTTTATAATTTATGCAGTATGAAACATGTTGATCCTAGCTGCCCTCTGTAACCTCTGTGGCTGATTTCCTTTTGTATCCACTATCAAGGGCTTTTGAGCTGCTATTTCTAACACACTTAAATTCTCTCATGGCACGGTAATTGGTTGGATTTACACCTTGCCGATCTTATTGAGTATTTTGAGCTGCAGAGAACTGTCTCATGCTCTCTTACACCTAGTTGGAATCTTTCTTGTCTTTAATGGTCATTAACCAAAACACCCTATGAACCGTAGAGTGAGGCTTCTTTCAGGACCTCACTCTCAAGACTGTTTCTATTTGCCCTCGCAGCAGCACAGTGATGAAGTGAGATTCATACCTTATCTATTGACACTGGCTATTTCCGGTTTAATGGGAATTATGATTCAGTTTCCCTCCTTTGTTAACCAGGATTTTAAGCCAAAAATCAATTACCTGCCATAGCTCCACTACCAATAGAAATCCCCCGTCTCAGTCAAATCTGTGCTGCGGATGATACAGATAGGCTTTTATGTCCAGTGAGGGCACTCTGTTTCCATCTTAAGGCATCCAAAGGAAAAAGAAAGGGTAGGAAGCGCCTTTTCCTCCCTCTCAAGGCTCAGTATACATTTCAGCTGCCACTATTTCACAATGGACTGTCACAACAATCAAGAGTGTACCAGTCTCTTATTGATCGAGACCTTTCCTTTATGAAACTAAAAGCCCATGAGGTTTGAGCCCGTAATCACTCCTCCTTGGAGGACATCATGAAGGCAGCATTTTGGTGTTCCCATACTACCATTTCCTCCTTTTACCTCCGCTTATTATAACAACAAAGTGGGGACATCTTTTTTCTGGGTCCCATCATTACGGTACAACATGTGGTCCCGAGAAATATCAACCTTCCATAACAAGGACCTTTCCATCAATGATGAGTATTTTCCATTTTCTCTGTTTTTTTAATCAGTTTAATGGAGCATCAGCCAACCCTTCTTGCTGACAAATTCAGCTAAACAATAGCCATGGGTGGATATGTGAGAAAGCTTGCCAGTAGCTTCTCGTGGGTCGGTGGTTCTTTCCGGGGATTTCCCGGTTTCTTCCTCCACCGTTAATACTGGTCGCCATGTATAGCCTATCGTGTGCTGAAAAATGGCGTTAAGCCCCACAACAACAACAACAACAACAACAACAACAACAATAGCCATGGGTAAGCTATTGCTGCTATTAAGATGTAACTTTTTGGGGGGGGGAAACTAATTTTAATTATGCAATACTTACCCATGACTACTGTCAGATTCCCTCCTCCCATGCTGACCTGATGTCCTGATGTAGCAGACATCTATGAAAAGATGAGCTGGCTGTGCTTGTTTTGCACATAACATTCCGGGGATAAGCAAGCTGCATGAGGAAATGCATCATACTGACAATTTTTCACTCTAAGGGAGGATGTATGCGCATCAAATGGACGGTATGTTTTTTTGGCATGAAAAAGAAAGCTAAACAATAGCCATGGGTAAGTATTGCATAATTAAAATTAGTTTTACCCCATCTCCCAAAACTACATTTCTGCACAATAACTTGTTCACCATCATCTCCTGTTACTAAACTTTTTCAACAGCTTGTACTTAGAGTAAGGAAGAACCTTATTGATTTTGAGGTAAAAAGGTCAAAGGTTAAGGTCAATCTGACTGCAAGAATAAAAATGGTTTCTGCACAATAACATTTGTTCTACATCATATACCAGGACCAAACTTTGGTTAGTTTGCACTCTGGGTAAGGATTGATATGTGGTTCAAATGGTTTAAGGTCATGGTCATTAACTAAAATGAGAAAAATGGTTTCTGCAGAATAACTCAAGTTCTTCTTCATCTAAAGTTTTCAGACTGCATGGATAGCATGCACTTGGGGATAAAGAAGAATCCTATTGGTTTTGGGGTTCAAAGAAGAATAATGGTTTCTACACATTAACATTATTCATACAATATACACCTGCACCAAACTTTGTGAATGGCTTGCAAATATCATAAGGAAGAAGCCTATCCATATTGGGATCAACAGATCATAGTTCAAGGTCACTGTGACTGAAAGAATAAAAATGCTTTCTGAACAGTAACATTACTTCTGCATCACAAACCTAAACTAAGCATTGTGAATGGCTTGCACACTGGGTAAAGAAGAAGCCTTTCCATATTGGGGTATAAAGGTTAGAGGTCAGTGTCACTTTATCAGAAAGAAAAATAGTTTCTGCACAATAATATTAGATCTACATAACAAACCTTGGGCAAACTTTGTGGCTGGCTTGCACATGGGGTTAGAAAGAAGCTTAACCATAATTTGGTCAAAAGATCAAAGATGAGGATCACTGACTGAAAAAAGAAAAGTGGTTTCTGCATTATGACATTAGTTCTTTGTCACAGACCTGGACAAAACATGGGGTTTATTGCTTGTACTTGGGGGAGGAAGAAGCCTATTCATAATGGGGTCAAAAATTCAAAATCACTATGACTGATAGAAGAAAAATGATTTCTGAACAACATTAGTTCTTCATAACGGACCTGAATCAAACTTTGTGGATGGTTTTCACATTGGGTGAGGAAGAAACCTGTGTAATTTGGGGTCAAAATGTCAGAAGTAAAGGTCACTAACTGAAAGAAGAACAATTTTTTGTATAATAACTTTAGTTGTAGACTATATACTTGACCAGAGTTTGTGGAGGGCTTGCAGTAGGGTACAGAAAAGGCATGTTGATTTTGGGGTCAAAGGTCATGATTGTAGTGCTAAAAATTGGAATTTGCAGAATGGTTTTTGCATTAGTAAGTTCTTTGACCAAACTTTGTGGATGACTTTCATTTAAGGTAATAAAAAACTTACAGATTCTGGAGTGAAAGGTCAGTGTGTATAATAAGTTGAAGAAAAGAATATTGGTTCCTGCACATTAAATTTAGTATTAAGTGCCTACATAGGGGACTTTTAAACACAGGGTTATCCTATAAAATATGCTGTTTACAGTACTCTTGTTGAAAAAGTGTTGGGATTATTGTGATACCCTTTATTTGTCCTTCATTCCATGCATCTGTTTGCTATTGTCACATCTGTTTATAAACCTCTAAGTGGAATTTCATGAAACTTTGTAGTAATGTTGCCAGTATGATACCATCAGCCAGAGTAATGTAATCATCGCTTTCTGCCCCCAGGGTCATTGGGAGTGGTTCAGAAGTCAGATATACATCAACTGCAATTATTGTGACATTTTAAAATATTTCCTCACCAAACTAAATAAATGCAATCAGTGGGGTGAGACCAAGTACTAGAGATAGTAGTGGGGAAGGGGTGTTCTGGAATAGGTTGTCTAAAGCATTTGGATATTTTATGTTAAGATAATGCAGTTGCTTTTGCTTAGAAATAATGTTATTATATAGTCTTTAGTGTAAAAGTTGCTGTTATGGACTGGTATCCATATCCTGTTGCTGTTATGGACTGGTATCCATATTCTGTTGCTGTTATGGACTGGTATCCACAAGACTCAGGGCTTCAATTAGAACAGGTAGCACAATATACTATAGTCAAGGAAATATATTCCTGGAAAGTGTTGTGTGTGTGGTTGTGTGTGTGTGTTTGGGGGGGTGTACACATGTAATGAACATTACCTCCGTTATGAATTTACAGTGTAATTACTATGCATCATTTCCTAGATGAGAGGTGTGCTTTTTGTATGGTAATATGTATAATGTACTTAACTAGGACATGTCTTTCAGCATTTAGCAAATGAATTTTGTTACCTGCACTGTGTATTGCAACACGCTGACTCACGATGTTTTGACACCATGTGATAAACAGATTCGGTATGTATTGTAACTTTGTATGTATGATTATTTTGTGCATATTTTACATGTTAGTCAAAGCAGTATAATAAAATTACCTTGTATCATGTATAATTCAACTAGGACATGGTCAATTTATTCCATAATTCTAATGTCTTGCTGTGCTGCCAATACATACTAATCTGCCTTTTGTACTCTTTTGGTCAGCGAGCACTATGGAATCTGATTGGCTATTGGTCACCTGACCTTTTTGTATAAATAGCACCACATACATTTAATGTTGAGCTTCACTGTTATCTTGTCCAGCATTTGGAGCAGATGGAAGTAAAGCATCGGGTGACATTGTTACCATTTCATTCATTCTATAATGTCTCAAGCTATGTTAAATAAACATAGTCAAGTTGCAATGGTTAGTACCTAATGAAATTTGATATGCTTGTTTGACATTATGGGGAATTCCAGAATTTATTTATTATTCATGAGGTGACATCTGCTACCATATTGGCTGATACGATTTCACCTTTGGTGAATTATCACCGCGATTAACCTATGTAAGTGAAGGTGAGAAATCATTACAATCTATACAATCCTGGGAAACATACATATTGTTCCCTCAGCAACTGATATGTAAGTAGATTAATGTTAAGTTGCTACTAAATTGTCACTCTTCATCTTCGTTAGAAGGTCAACTCGCGTTGCACCTTCACCTTACGATACTCAGCACCTTCAGCTTCTGAAGGTCAATACTTCACCTTCACCTTTTTCACCTCCACGACTTAAGCAACTCTTTCTTGTACTTCCATAATGTGAATTTTATGTGATATAAATGATTACAAATATATTCTGAAATCCACTCAGAGGTGGAGAAGGTGCAATTATATTTGAAGCTCCATTGCACCTTCCCCCACAGGAGTCAATCACCTTTGTCTCCCGTGATTATCTGGTTTATAATAAGTCTGGTACTAAATCTTAAATGTATATGTGTATGTAATTGTATTGACATTCATTAATTGCATGGTGTATGTAATTGTATTGACATTCATTAATTGCATGTTCACCTGCTCTTGTGCTTAAGGTAATTTACAAATAAATACTTTCGATGTTGATTCTATACTTTCTTGTATTATTCTTTCTAATCAAAAGCTAGACAGGAGGACCCAAAAATATTGTTGCATGGTTAATTATAATCCCACTGCTGCCACCAATTGTAATTCTGTTTCTGGGCTACAGTATTTTCTTATATATTTGTTTCTTTTTTGCATGGTTTCTGTTATTTTTTTAATCATGATAAAATATAAAATTTTTGGATTAAATTTGCTCAGTATACCTAAATTACCAACTGGTCAGATGGACTTGCAACTTACGTTTTCTGCACAAGTCTGCCATGAAATTAGCTGACATTTGACCTGTGGGCTAGTGGTAGTTTTACACACTAGTGGCTAATCCAGCCTGGCCTGGCTAAGACTTAACCTTCACCTTTATGGCTGTGAGGATGGCTGGCATACTGCTGAGTGTCCACAGTTTCATAGATGATGGTATGAAGCGAGTCCAGAATAGTGTGTCCACTCGTGTGTGTGTGTGTGTTTAATTTATATTGTGTGTTTGACCTTTGTCCATTATTGAGGGCAGAGTTTTGGCCTACCTGACTTTTGTAAGTTTTGTTATCTGTTTTAAGTTTTTTATTAAAAATTTAATTGAGGGCCTAACCTTGATTAGAAGCTTGGTATGTTCTGGAAGCAATGATGCTGACATAATTTTTTAATTTTCCATTAGTTTTTCAGAAAATGCTGTTGTGACATGAGTCAAGTAGAGATGTATATAAAGGTTTTTGTAACCAAAATCTTCAGTCATATCTTAAATTCAGTCTGTGGAATAATTTACTGTTGTGTTCTGATATAATTTGAGAGGAATTATTTATTCCAATTATTCACTGGAGTTACAAAGTGCTGATTGACTTTTCAATTATTGAGGACTCATTCAAAGACATACTGGATTGTATCATTGTAGTACATAAATACATTCAAAACTATTGGTACATGAGCACATTCAAGACTGTTGGAATTCATTCAGAACATTCTATACTTTTTTTTTATAGAACCTTTAAGATTATTTGGGGTTTAAATCAAATACTCAAAGTATCTTTTTAAATTTTCAATTTGTAGCTTAGAGAAATAAATTGTTTGTTATCTTTGCTTAAATTGTTGGTTTCTCTTCTTTCTCTTACATAGTTTAAGACCTAGAGTCATATATATATATATATATATATATATATATATATATATATATATATATGCTGCTCATTTTAAGCACACAGCATTAAGCACTTTTATTAGATTTGCAATGTGTAGTTTCATATATGTATTAGGACATTTGAAGCTTACTGAAGATTTTAATGTCAGTGTTTTTGGTCTAAACTTTTATTTTCCAGGGCTTTTTCAGGCGGAGTATACAAAAACAAATTGAATACAGATGTCTTCGAGATGGAAAATGTATGGTTATCAGACTTAATAGAAACCGATGTCAGTACTGCAGATTTAAGAAGTGTCTTGCTGTTGGTATGTCTAGGGATTGTACGTATGATTTTTTCACTTCTTTACATAAATTATATTAAATTTAAATCATCACTGGGGTACTCTTTGGTGAATATGAGCAGGAAAATGATGCATTTTTTATTACAGGTTGGCCATTTTCATGTCTTTGTTTATGATAGTATAACATCAGACTGTGAACATGCACGTTATTTAAACTATCAGACTCCATCCTGTCAGTTTAGCCAGTTATGTGTGTAAAGCCTTATAATTATCTCCTACTGACCAAGGTATCCAAACTGAAGTTCTAGGGTACATGAGATATGGTTTTGGTTTGAAAATCGGAGAGCTGACAGAATGTATTGAATATAGCAAGTATTTTGTTTTCATTGCAGCAGCATAACATTCTGGGATGTTCTGTAATGTTCCCTTATTTTATGTGATTTTTATTGTTATTGGTTTTAACAGCACTTATAACATGTTAGTGGCTATATCATGCCAAGGAAATGTGAGCTGATCCCTTCCCCATGGACATGGTAGCTGTCAAACCTGTGACCCTTGGATTAAGAATCAAACATTCTGCCATCTGAGTTACTGCTGTTCCCTCTTTTAATGAAAAGCCTGGGATGGGTATTTACATTTTTATTCACACATCTGTCTGAGCTGTCCATCAGTCCATCCATGGGATTTCCATTCACACATCTATCTGAGCTGCCCATCAGTCCATCAATGGGATTTCCATTCACACATCTATTCGATCTGTCCATCAGTCCATCCATTGGACTTTCAATATCTGATCTTTTAAGATAAAGTGATGAAAGTTGGTTCAGATGTGTATTATCAGGACATATCTTGCATACCAAATAGCATATACCAATACTATTTTCAAAGTCAAGGTCATTGAGTACCATTTAATTATAACTTTCTACTCTACAAATCAAAAACTGTTTGAGACAATGGGATAAAACTTTGAACACTCAACAACACTGTATTCTTGTACTTTCAGGTCTAGATTAAGGTTTCCATGTTTACACATGTAAATAGCTTAGCTTAGTTTGCTGCCTTTAAATGCTTTCAAAATCCTAAATCATGTGTTAATGGACATGCATGTGATACATCTGGTCTTAGCTGATGCATATGTCTGAGGACGTATGTTTTGTAAACTTTGTCATCAATACATGTAGCAGTAGGAAACTATCACAATGATCCTAAGGATGTTTCATCTAAATTGTCAGATATATTCAACAAAGACATGTCTTACAAACTAAATCCATACATAATAAGCAGTAAAAGATATACAGTAAATGCAACAATTTCTACTTGAGGTAGGTACAGTGTATACATTGTCAATTGCTTACCTATGTAAGACAAATACCAGATGTGGGGGAAAATTTTACTTTTGAATCGGTTCGTTTAAACAGTATCATTTGAGTTATTTGTATAAATGAGTTGAGAAGTTTTGGTAAACATTGCGGCCTTAGCCAAAGTCATTCATTTATCTCACAACCTTCAAGATAGTAGTAGTAGTTATAGGGTTTAATGGCATGTCAGCACAACACTGGCTGTATGGTGCCGATTAAAAGTAAAAATATTAATATCTAGAGTTGGAAAAAAAATATATAGCCTTGAAAATAAAATATAAGCATGAAATGCCAAATGATAAACATTGAAAGGTATATATATTACTATTCCATGAAAGGTTTAAGAGATCCATGAATATGCAGACTTACTAATATGACTTTAGGTCAAAGTGTTCTATATCAAATTCATGTTTGTTCATGTTTATGTACATAGTAATGTGCACCCTGCAGTACACATCATGGATTTACATCTGCTCTTCCATAATGGATCAACAGATAAGGGGAGCTTATGTGGTTAGTGGTTAGCATGTTGGGCTCATGACCAAAAGGGTCTGGGTTTGAATCCTACTATCAGACCAGCCTGGGTCAACTTCCATGGTGTATTCTTAGGCAAGGCACTGTATTTTAATTGCCTTGGCACTAAATAACCTACTTGTGTTGATGTGCCATAAAGTGCCAAACCAAACAGATCTGGGTTTGAATGGTTCATTATATTTATGATTAGACACAAAGAGAACAGACCCATGTATGTAGGTACATTGTTTTTAGGTTACAAAGAAAAACTATTGACACCCACTCACCTTCTGCAAATTGTCAAACATGAGGTGGCTAACTGATGTCGTTTGAAATCTGCCCACCCTCCCACCTTGCCATTTCCATGCTGATTATTTTATCCGGTCAGTGTGTTCAGCCACTGATAAAATATATCAGTGTACAGAGAACATTCCAGATTTTTTCCCCATGTATGATTTAAATGCCTTATAACCACTTTTACATGAAGTTTCGTTGTTGTTTCACATCTTGTTTGCTTGTATTGAATACGAAGGCTACACATCTGATATGTCTTGTGTTGAAATATGTTACAGTCAGATCTGATTGGTGGTTATTTTTTGTTATAATTCAGAGTAAAACAATAACCACTAATCAGAACTAACTGTAGCTTATCAATTGCATGGCATACCAGAAGTATTGGCATCCAAACTTGTAGATAGATATAAAGCAACAGAGGAACTTCATGGGGCAAAAGTGGCTATTAAATGACCTGTAAAGTACCAAAATTGTACACATGTAACAGGTTTTGAATGTTTTTTTTATGTTGATATATGTAATCAGCATATGAACATGCCAACAGGATGAAAAAAATTTGTACAAAATCAGCAAGGGAGCATATTCCAAACCATTTGAGTTATAGTCACTTTGTTATTTTGTTGAAGAGGAGTGGGTGTTGTCAATAATTTCCTTTCGCTCTCACAGAAATACTTCATTGTCTTTTTTTTTAAACTGATAGATGGAGTCGACTTTTTTCATGCCTTCCTTAGTAACTAGGCTGTCTGGGGGTGGGTGGGAAGGGATTATTTTTCTTTTCCTCGTTTGTTTATATCATTGTTCTAAATGTTCAGTTATGAAACTAATATCATTAAACTGTCTACAGAATAAAGAGCAAGGCAAAATTTGACCACAGTAAAGCTTTTACGTCAGTAAAGCTTTTAGTGTAATTGGTCACAATCTCACATCATGGCCTCCTCATCAGGTGTGCCATGATTGAGCTACCAAGGGAAAATTGTATGTACTTCCTCCCTCCCAATATTAATCATGATCGGGGTGGGGGGAGGGCGGGATTTGTTAAATGTAGGTGGACTGTGGCATTTTGGGGTGGGAAAATATCCTGTGGGCTCTCTCAAGATACAAAATGGGAACCTGTTTATATTTCTTTTGCCTGAGCTAGAGATCAATACCAGTCTGCAGCAAAGCCAGACATATTACGTTATTAGACAGTAAAAAAAAATACTGCTACATTGCAATCGATTTCATTATTTTTAATGTTTTCTCTTAGATTTTTCATATCATGTAAGCATATGTTGTTGGTCTTATTATAGTAATTTGGCCAAACATTAACATTGTGGTCTGCAGGATTAATATAAATAACTACTACTTTTTCATCATCACTGAATTGCATTATGTTTCAACATATTTAATAGAAATTAAAAGAAAACAAACTGCAGGTGATGAAAATGCAAGTTACCCTAACTTTATATGTTGTTTTAGTAAATGCATCATAAACAACATGATTAACCAGTAAGACAAAATCACAAAATTAACAAATATTTCAAGTAATTTTTTAAAAATACCATATTTTAAAAAGGTCTTCTTTTATTCTGCTGGTGATAGACCAGAAGAGCTTACGGAATGGTCTGTTTTCCACCTGTCGGTTAGCATAAATTTGTTATTGCAACTCATCCGAAACCACTTGGAGCATTGCCATAGAACTTTGCACATACATTCATCCCATGGTCTAGTTGGACCTAGATGAAAATGGTACTGCTTGTACATTCAATATAGCCACCACAGTGGCCATCTTGAAAATCCTGAATGGATTGTCACATCAACATGGCATTTTCACTGAAAAACTTTATATGATATCTGGTTCATCCTAATTGAAAATGGTCACATCAACATGGCGTTTTCACTGAAAAACTTTATATGATATCTAGTTCATCCTAATTGAAAATGGTCACAATCTGACATCTGACAGCAACTACAGCAGCCATCTTCAACAACCTTTGTTAATGCTGCTACTCCTGAATGGATGATCATATCAACATGGAATGGATGATGATCATATCAACATGGAATGGATGATGATCATATCAGCATGGAATGGATGATCATATCAACATGGAATTTCACTGAATGGATGATCATATTAACATGGAATTTCAACTAAAAGACTTACGATGTTTAGTTCATCCTCAATAGAAATTATGTTGATGGGGATCAAAATGGCTGCCACATTGGCCATCTTGAAATCTTGTCATTGCTACTCCTCTTGCATGGATGGTAAAATCAACATGGAGTTTTCACTAAACAAATTCTTATAATATCTAGATGGTCCTACTTAAACTTGGTGCCAATCTGAAGTCCAGTGTGGCCACCATGGTAGCCATCTTAAAAATCTTATAGCAAACCCTCATGAATAGAAAGTTAAATTAATGTGGGATTTTCAGAAGACTTCTTATGATGTCCAGTTGGTCTTAATGAACATCTTGCCAATCTCGCATCCAGTATGCCCACCACACAGCAGCAAACTTGAATTTCTTGTTATCACTACACTTCCAGAATGGATAGATACATCTACATGATGTTTTCACTGAAAGACTTCTTATGAAGTCTGCTTGGTCCTAAAGAAAATGGTGCCAATCTAATGTCTAATATGGTCACCATAGTAGCCATCTAGAAAATCATTTTATCACTACACCTTCTGAAAAAGAAGTCATTTTGGAATGGGATTTTCACCAGAAGACTTATCATGAGGTCTGCTTGGTCCTAATTGAACATGGTGCTGATCTGTGGTCATATATGGCTGCAGTAGTGGCCAGCTTGAAATTCTTATCACTACATCCCCAGAAAGAATGGTCATATCATGGGACTTTCATTAAAAAACTTCTTATAATATTTTGTTGATCATAATTAAAATAGTGCTGATCTATATCCAATTTGTGGCCATCTTGAAAATCTTTTTTTCGCTACCCCTCTTAAACTCAGGTTCATTTTGACATGGGGTTTTCATCAGAAGAGTTCTTATGGTGTCCACTTGATCCTAAATGAAAATGACTAACCCTCAATACGGCCACCATGATGGCTATCTTGAAAACAGTTATCTCTGCTCCTCTTGAATGGAGGGCTATATCAACATATCATACCTAGTTAGTCCTAAATAAAAATAGTTTCAGTCATGCTAACCAAAATGACTGCATTGATGGCTGTCATGAAAATTTTGTTGTCACTACTCTTTGTGAATGGTTGATCATGACATGAAGTTTTGACCAAAAGACTTTTAATGATGTCTACTTTGTTCTAATGAAAATGATGCCAATCTGAAATCCAATATACCTATCTACCACAACAGTTAATTTGATAATCTCATTATCACTGAAGAGTTTTGGAGATGGTTTCAACACTCAGCAGTTAAAAGTAAGAAATGGTCTTATTTTGAATTCCTGGAATTTTTTTTTCATTCAGTGAGCATCAATCTCTTCAAGAGGCTCTTGTTTTTTGTAAGTGTCATATTTTGAATATTATTTTTATTTACTTTTATTCTGCTATAACTGTTTACTCCAGTGTCTGTTTTAAGCTTTCTGCAGAAATAAAAACTGAAGTATATTTCTTAGAACAAATATAGAAGTGTCACCAATTTTTGTGTAGTCTTTCATGCATCAGACACATATATACTTGAATTAACCTAAATATCTTTTTTATTAATGGGGTACCCTGCTTTCAGAATGTTTAATTATTTTCACTGGTTTATATACAAAACTACATGCCTGTTTTTGTTATGAGCTAGAGGAAATAGCAAGTTTGATATGGTGTACAGATACATTGAGGCTGTCTGGGCAGGACATGTTAATTATCAAATGAGTTCTTTCCACCAACTCAAACTAAAGACGTTATTTCTTCCGTGCTTCCTCATTTACACCTTCAAAATATTTTTAACTTTGCTGTATGAACGAAATTCAAAATGAATTGGAATTCATCAAAAGTTCAGTTCACTGTATCAAAAATTATCAATGCATGTACGTCAAGTAGTTTCAATCTGGGATTGTGATTCGGAAATATGAATTGAACTGCCGTTTGGATGTCAGACAAAAGCATGTACATGTAATAAATTAAATTTTCTGGACACCAAGTAAATTTAGCCAATAAAAAAATTCAAATTGGAATTTAAACTGGAATGTTTTATCCACACTCAAAACAGGTAATTGAGTAGATGACAGGCAAACCTTGAAATCACTTTGATTGCCTTAATTCTAACCCAAGTTCCTCTGGTCCTTCCATCTTTCTACTGGCTGAGAAAGCCAAAGACCATTAGCTATAAAACCAAATCTGGAGATTTTTATTTCTTTGTGGCATAATAATATGAATAAAGGATTTAAGTCGCATATGTTGTCTAAGAGCTTTCGCGACTGGTTAATTCTTGAGAGTCAAGATTTTTAATTGGTCGGGATTGTAGGAATGGTGCCATTACAATCCCGTGTTTATGTGCGATGGTCGCACTTCTTATTTATATGTCTGGCCAAGGAAGAGGAGGAGAGGGACCCAGGAGTGCACCATGAAACAACACACAGGGCACCACCACACACCCACAACCAGCCGCCCCGCACACAGAGGAGGGGCAAAGCACACCTCGGGACTGTCCAATTAATTTACGCACTGAAACACCAGGCCGCACTTGATTGGTCAAATTTAGTTCAGTTGTACTAGTGAACAACCCTATCGCCATAATATACTTGCCACACTGCTGCCTTATCTAAACCAGTTTACAGAGAGGGCTAAAATAATTTTTCAGTCAGTGCATACTACATTATGAATAAAGCAGCACTTCATGTCCTGTGTAGAGGCCATCAAATTTTCAGGACTGTTTACTGTTGTCATAGCTTGGACTCAGTGATGCACATGTTTGAAAAAGTGACTATCATTCTTAACTCTTACCCAAGATAAATTAGTTGAAAACTTGGGTCTAACACAACTTGACCCTTGTGAACACTTCTCTCTAATGGCATTTATCAGTACAAACAACAAAACACAAAAAATGCAACCAGTGCTTTTATTGGTAAAAGAAAATGCCCAGACGGTATTGTGCAAGTATTGTTTCTTTGCCAACATGGATATAATGCAGCCTAATTGCTTGGCCCACATTTGACTGGCATTGAATGTGCTGACCATAACAGTACATGATAGAGATGTTAATTTTCTAGACATGATAGAGATGTTAAGTTTCTAGACATTGGAAAAAACGATACATTTTCATCCAGATTGTGTGGACAGAATTTGTCAGTGTCAGAAAAACTGTTATTAATCATGACCAGTAATCAGTACCTTAATGTCTGAAATTTATAGTGACATATAGTATCCAGGGGGAATATGTAGTGACACAGTGGCCAGGGGGAGATAGTCAGTAGATACAATCTGTACCTTAATAGATGAAGCATGTAGTGACACCGAGTGGCCAGGGGGAGGTAAAATACTTAGATCAATTTTCCAGTAGAAAGGTCTGTTATGTGCTTTGACACTCCTTAATTTATGATCTTGCTATCCTGGCATTTAAGAAAGACACATGAAGCGTATTTAAGATGTTATATTGATATCAGTATCATTATCAGCATAAAGAACTGTAAACATTATTCTGACCTTGCCAGTTAGTTTATGCTATGACTATTGAATGTGGTATCCATTTTTTTTAAATATGATAACCTCTGCTGTTTTGTTGACTTCTTTAGATATGGCAACCTCAGCTGTTTTATTCATTTCTTTAGACATTGCAACCTCAGCTGTTTTGTTGATTTCTTTAGACATTGCAACCTCAGCTGTTTTGTTGATTTCTTTTCCAAAACAGTTTTTAACAGATTTAACAGAATGCTTTTATGTTTTTTGACCTTTCTAGTTTGTACGAATGATGTACAATCAGATTTTTCATAAAAAAGCAGCTTATTAAAAACCTTTTAGATTAATTGTGACCAAATTCAATTAAAGGCATCCTGGAAAGTCATTAAAAATGCAGTGCTGAAAAAATCAGTTTTCTCGTAGCCCAGAACAAAGCAAAAGTTAAACTTTGTAGGTAAAATTTTGTGTTACTTGCTGAAAATGTTCTTATAGAAATGAAGAAACATATGTTTGTTTCCCCTTCATGAAAACTCTCCATCCAGGGCAAATTTATTAATTTGGGATTTGTGTGTTAATCACCTTTCATGGAATATATACTTCATGGGCAAACATTGCTTTTGGGATTTGGGGATTTGTGTGTTAATCACCATTCATGGAATATATACTTCATGGGCAAACATATTACTTTTGGGATTTGGGGATTTGTGATGGAGAGATATTATAGTTTTTAATTAGAAATGTTTCTTTGGTTTGGTTTGTCGGTGTGTTTTTTGTTCTTCTCACAATTGCTTTTTATTTACTGAGTCTTACAGTAATCTCTGTTTTCATCCAGTTTGTCCCACAGCTTTAGTCATTTAAACAGTTTTGTAAGTAAGCACAATTTTGAATGATAGATCATCTACACTGTCTGCATGTTCAATGACTTTCCTAGTCCAGACATAACAGATAAGACTGAATTGAACATGCTGTTTGTCATTGATTTTGTTGTAAAGTGCCTTTATCACTATGGATCATTATTTAAGAGAAGACTGCCATGCAAAGTAACAGCTTTCTGACATTGATTTTTTTTCCCCAACACCACTGCTGTGCCGAGATCTCAAGAGTGCCGTGTCAGAGGGATCTACAAACTGTCCCAGAAAATGTCATTAGTGACAGATGTACAAAAACTTGGAGACCTAATGAATTCAGATGATTTGGTTATCTGGAGAGCACATCCTAACAAAAATTTGGTTAATGTAATAGAAAATGTTACATTATATAGGAAATACATACCCATACTGCAGAATATTTTTGTACCCTTTTCATATCATGTGGAAGAGTATATAGAGTTGGCCATGTCCATCCATCCTGTCACATCCTGTGAAAGAGTTTATTGTGTTGCTCACATCCATCAGTCCTGTCACATCCTGTGTTGGAGTACACTTTGTATAGCATTGCCCACCTCCATCCATCCTGTCACATCCTGTGAAAGTTTATTGTGTTGCTCACATTCATCCATCCTGTCATATCCTGTGTAGGAGTACACTTTGTATGGCACTGCCCACCTCCATCCATCCTGTCACATTCTGTGAAAGTTTATTGTGTTGCTTACATTCATCAGTCCTGTCACATCCTGTGTTGGAGTACACTTTGTATAGCATTGCCCACCTTCATCCATCCTGTCACATCCTTTGTAGGAGTACACTTTGTATAGCACTGCCCACCTTCATCCATCCTGTCAGATCCTGTGTAGGAGTACACTTTGTATAGCACTGCCCACCTTCATCCATCCTGTCACATCCTTTGTAGGAGTACACTTTGTATAGCACTGCCCACCTTCATCCATCCTGTCAGATCCTGTGTAGGAGTACACTTTGTATAGCACTGCCCACCTTCATCCATCCTGTCACATCCTTTGTAGGAGTACACTTTGTATAGCACTGCCCACCTTCATCCATCCTGTCACATCCTGTGTAGGAGTACACTTTGCATAGCACTGCCCACCTCCATCCATCCTGTCACATCCTGTGTAGGAGTACACTTTGTATAGCACTGCCCACCTCCATCCATCCTGTCACATCCTGTGTAGGAGTACACTTTATATAGCACTGCCCACCTTCATCCATCCTGTCACATCCTGTGTAGGAGTACACTTTGCATAGCACTGCCCACCTCCATCCATCCTGTCACATCCTGTGTAGGAGTACACTTTGTATAGCACTGCCCACCTCCATCCATCCTGTCACATCCTGTGTAGGAGTACACTTTTCATAGCACTGCCCACCTCCATCCATCCTGTCACATCCTGTGTAGGAGTACACTTTGTATAGCACTGCCCACCTCCATCCATCCTGTCACATCCTGTGTAGGAGTACACTTTGCATAGCACTGCCCACCTTCATCCATCCTGTCACATCCTGTGTAGGAGTACACTTTGTATAGCACTGCCCACCTCCATCCATCCTGTCAGATCCTGTGTAGGAGTACACTTTGTATAGCACTGCCCACCTCCATCCATCCTGTAGGAGTACACTTTGTATAGCACTGCCCACCTTCATCCATCCTGTCACATCCTTTGTAGGAGTACACTTTGTATAGCACTGCCCACCTTCATCCATCCTGTCATATCCTATGTAGGAGTACACTTTGTATAGCACTGCCCACTTTCATCCATCTTGTCACATCCTGTGTAGGAGTACACTTTGTATAGCACTGCCCACCTCCATCCATCCTGTCACATCCTGTGTAGGAGTACACTTTGTATAGCACTGCCCACCTCCATCCATCCTGTCACATCCTGTGTAGGAGTACACTTTGTATAGCACTGCCCACCTCCATCCATCTTGTCACATCCTGTGTAGGAGTACACTTTGTATAGCACTGCCCACCTCCATCCATCCTGTCACATCCTGTGTAGGAGTACACTTTGTATAGCACTGCCCACCTCCATCCATCCTGTCACATCCTGTGTAGGAGTACACTTTGTATAGCACTGCCCACCTCCATCCATCCTTGTCACATCCTGTGTAGGAGTACACTGTATATAGCATTGCCTATGTCCCTCAGTCCTGTCATCCCGTGTTAGGGTACATGTATGTAGTGTTGCCTATGTCCTCAGTCCTGTCATCCTGTGTTGGGGTACATGTATGTAGTGTTGCCCATGTCCCTCAGTCCTGTCATCCTGTGTTGGGGTACATGTATGTAGTGTTGCCTATGTCCCTCAGTCCAGTCATCCTGTGTTGGGGTACATGTATGTAGTGTTGCCTATGTCTCTCAGTCCTGTCATCCTGTGTTGGGGTGCATGTATGTAGTGTTGCCTATGTCCCTCAGTCCTGTCATCCTGTGTTGGGGTACATGTATGTAGTGTTGCCTATGTCCCTCAGTCCTGTCATCCTGTGTTGGGGTACATGTATGTAGTGTTGCCTATCTCCATTCATCTAGACCACTCTGGTGGCCAAGTGGTCAGAGCATCCGCCCTGGATGTCGGAGGTTGTGGGTTCGAACACTGGCCAAGTTGTACCAAAGACTTGTAAAAATGGAACTAACAGCTGCCTTGCTAGGTGCTCAGCATTAAGAGGTTAGTGTTAGGACTGGTCAGCCTGGTGTCAGGATAATGTGGCTGGGTGGGACATCATGCCACATGTCTGCAGCATGATGCCTCAGTGCTAGACATTACTATAAACTACCACACTGCAGACATCATAGTGATACGACTGAAAAATTGGCATAGCTACGTTAAAAATCCAGATCACACACACACACACTCCAACCATTCTGTCACATCATGTGCAAGTTGTATGTAGTGTGCCCATGTTACATCCTTTTGAGAGGTGTATAGCATTGACCATATCCATCAGTCCTGTCATATCCTATGAAATGGTATAAAGTGTTGCTCACATGCATCCATCCTGTAAGATCCTGTGGAGGGGAATATAATGTTGCCCACGGTACTTTGTACCAACATGGACAGAAAAATGTCTGTACAAGGCTGAATTTTATCGGACAAATTCTAATCAGCCAATGTCATCAATGCATGGTTTATCCTTTGCTTAAAATAGCGGTAATTATGTTGTAAGCAATACTTTAAAGAATGAAAATTAAATGAATGCATTTCTGACATTTACAGGAACAGCGTTGACAATAGACATAAATCAACACCAAGATTTTGTAGCATTATCCCTATTCCAAGTTTCCTCATATCCATCCCACCTCAGTTTAGATATCTTGACATTTATTGACAGAGTTGGAATAGGGTAGCTGCTTACTCTAGCGGTCCTAGCAAACTTAAATGATCTTATGTCAAGCCATACCTGCATAAAATCAATAGAAAGATTTTTTGTTTTCTCATAAATTGCTATTATAATATTCATTACGTCTTTAATCTGATGGTAGATGAGATGAAACTACAGTGTTTTGAATCAGTGAGGTTTAAGACAACTGAAGACTTTTGAATCAGTGCGGTTTAAAAGATCACTTGGTGATAAAGATGACTGGGGGAAGCATGTTACAGTCGCAAAGTACTTTGGATCAATGAGGTTTAATGGGTTGTATGGTGATAAAGATGACTGGGAGAAGCATTCTACAGCCTCCAGAATACTTTGGGTCAATGAGGTTTAATGCATTATAGGCTGATAAAGATGACTGGGGGAAGTATGCTACAGCCCCAGAGTATTTTGGATCAGTGAGCTTTAATGTGCTATAGGCTGATAAAGATGATTGGGAGAAGCATGCTACAGTCCCAGAGTATTTTATATCAATGAGGTTTAATGGGTTGTATGGTGATAAAGATGACTGGGAGAATCATGCTACAGCCCCAGAGCACTTTGGATCAGTGAGGTTTAGTGGGTTGTATGGTGATGAAGATGACTGGGAAAAGTATGCTACAGCCCCAGAGCACTCTGGATCAATGAGGTTTAATGGGTTGTATGGTGATAAAGATGGAGAAGCATGCTACAGCCCCAGAGCACTTTGGATCAATGAGGTTTAATGGGTTGTATGGTGATAAAGATGACTGGGAGAAGTATGCTACAGCCCCAGAGTATTTTGGATCAATGAGGTTTAATGGGTTGTATGGTGATAAAGATGACTGGAAGAAGTATGCTACAGCCCCAGAGTATTTTGGATCAGTGAGGTTTAATGTGCTATAGGGTGATAAAGATGATTGGGAGAAACATGCTACAGTCCCAGAGCACTTTGGATCAATGAGGTTTAATGGGTTGTATGGTGATAAAGATGACTGGGAGAAGCATGCTACAGCCCCAGAGCACTTTGGATCAGTGAGGTTTAATGCGTTATAGGGTGATAAAGATGACTGGAAGAAGCATGCTACAGTCCCAGAGCACTTTGGATCAGTGAGGTTTAATACGTTATAGGGTGATACAGATGACTGGGGGAAGCATGCTACAGCCCCAGAGTACTTTGGATCACTGAGGTTTAATGCATTATAGGGTTATAAAGATGATTGGGAGAAACATGCTACAGCCCCAGAATACTGTGATTCAGTGAGGTTTATAGGGTTATATGTTGATAAAGTTTTCTGGGGGAAGCCTGTTGCAACTGATTAATACTTAGAATCAGTGAGGTTTATTTTTTAAAATTATTTATTGGATAAAAATTTGAAGCATTCATATTTTTATGATCAGATTCTTGTTTTTAAAAAGCTGGATTCCTATTTTACATTGGCAAGGGCTGTCATCTCGGCATCTTTGCATTTATTGTCAGAGTCAAATATCTTTATTGAACATATATCACAGACCATTGAAGTTCTATCACTGTAGCAAGAAGTGTCAAAATATATTGAGAAAAATGAAACAAAAAAATCATATATATTTTGTTACATGGTGGCTTGTTTATCATTATCTAGGAGATGATTGACCACAATGTTATTTCCCGGATCAAGTAAGTAATAAAACGAAATATGAAATTAATCAATGGAATAATCAGAGATCTAAGCAGAGATATAGAATAGATCCCCCATATGTAAAATGTAGCAATGTAATTAATTATGGAAACAAAATGAAATTGAAGATGACAGTTGAAGGATATACTTCTCTTAGAAAAATTACCAAGGTTTATAAATAATGCATTTAGCCAACAAGACAAATTTCATCATGAAATTGAGTGATTGATCGAACTCAATTGCCCAACATGCTTGCATAACCTGGTTGCTTGCTGATGTTGGTGACAGGTTAGAGTTGGCATGTTCATCCTTTTTCTCTCAAGTCACCATTGGGTCATCAACCATAATTTGGTTGTCTCCTCCCTTGCCCACTGTGTGGGTGTATATAGGGAACTATTTCCCTTTTAAAAGAAATACATAACTAACATAAATGTTTATCAGGTTTTTTTTGGTTTTTTACTTCTGGGATCAAACAGTACTCGTGCTCTCATTGTGTCAGGTATCATCCTATCATAATTCAACAGAAACTAAGGCTAATATGGGTCAGTTCACAGTCTAACAGCTGATACATAAACCTAGTGCAAGAAGATTCATGTATCACCCTAACAGGCTATTTAGTAGCTCTAACTAAACTAACATAATCTAGACACAATAAACTGTACGCCCTGCTGTGAACTAGACACAATAAACTGTACGCCCTGCTGGGAACTTCAGATCATTGATTGGCTTAATTTTTTGGCTGGCAGGCACTTGATTCTAGGCTAAAAGAATTCACATCTTATTATACAAATGAATCAGTGAAATTCACTTCATGTCTTAACTAAAATATTTGCTAACTAACAATTCATTGGCATAACATATCCAGACATAGTAATATCAATTCCTAACCAACGTGATTCGCATTACCTATGAACAAATAAATTCAACAATTATTTCAGGAAAATAATGTATGAAATTCTTAGAATAAATGTTTCATATAATATTGAAGATGAATGAATGCAACAATTAACTTCCAAACTCATTAAAGGAAAATCAATATATGAATTTAAAACAAATAAATTCAAACAAATAATTACAAACTCACATAATGAAAATTGCTTGAGACTGAGACAAATAAATTGTACTTTTCAAGATTCACTCACTTCTACATCACAGAATCACCTCTGTACCTTTAATTTCCATGTCCCTCAAACTTTCAACATCCTTCCCTTGGACATTTTATAATGAGAGAATACTTTTTACTTCCCCAGAGCTAAGAACTTCTTGCCTTCCCATAGAAACAAATTTTTCAAGGGAAAATACATTGACTTTCATCTAGGAAAAACACACCCCTTATTTAGCTTATCCAGTCAGGATTAAATTTATCTAACCACCATTATTAATACACGCTCATTGAAGTTAGAATAATTTTCTCTATTCCAGCCTTATTAATAACAATTTCTGAAAAATTTCATTTTGTGACACTTATTTCAAATGGCACAAAATTATCTCTGCATTATCTTAACTTTGGTGTATTCTGATGTTTAGACCCCAAATCCACCTTACCTAATCCATGTGTCTTACTGTTATGAAAATGGATTCTAATTCAAAATCAATCATGCCCCAAGCCAGGGGCCATTTATCCCATGTTAGTGATTTAACATGGTGCATAACCCATTTGTCAAATTTAATTTTTATGTGCCACACCAACTATGGCAAGATTCACTCAATTATATGTTGCCATAACATCTTACAAAATTCATTAATATTGGCCGCCATGTATAGCCTATCATGTGCTGAAAAAATGGCGTTAAGCCCCACAACAACAACAACAACAACAACAAAATTCAGTTTTTATATATATAAATATATATATATATATATATATATATATATATATATATATATATATATTAGTAGGCAAGGTTGGCAACAAATTTTCTTGGTGGGTGGGAGTGCAATATAAATATTCATCAACTTTTTTGATGCCGTTCAAAATACTTTTGCAAATCATACCTTGGGTACAAGAATGACTGTAAATCATATGTCTACCATGGCAGCATGACTGTAAAGATGGTAGATATGCTGCCATTTCTTACTAATGTTAGAATTTCAAATTTTGTGAATATATGAAAAATATTGAAAAGAAAAGCATATATTATCACAAATAATACAAATTAATATGATGAAACTTTCTAATGAAATATTACATTAGTATGATACTATGAAATATTCTTCCAGTAACATGAAATATTTTGTTAGTATATTTTGAATATTATTATAGCATGCCTCCCTCATAACTTCACACTGTTAATTATCATTATATTCTGCTGATGTGTTAAATCCCAGTGACCTCATCCCAACCATTTCAATTTCCAATGAGTTAGAAAGGTAGGACATTGACTCTTGTGATGAAAATATTGGTTAGAGCTTCACTATCTAGATGTGTATATATATACATATATATATATATATATATATATATATATATATATATATATATATATATATATATATATATATATATATATATATTGTCTCAGGTGAATGAAAATGGATGCTATTATTACCTTTTATTCTGTGTTAATGACATTGTAAACGATCTCCAGCTAATGGATTTGTCTGGTTAACTGATCATTCAATCTTTGAAGTCAGATGAAAGTAAGACTTAAAGAACACTTTCGCCTGTCAGTTCAAAAAGTGACATTTTATAAAATTTAGATTAGAAGTACAACTCCGTATTTATTGATAATCAAGCACTTGGTGATTCCACTACACTGTACTTTATATACTTGCTTATAAGATGAGCCCAGCTACAAACTGCACAGACCCAGATCTGCTGTCACATAATGCACCAGCAGGTCAGAGTTTGGTTGGTTTGTTAGGAGTAATCAGTAGAACAAACAACATAGACCCTGATCTGCAGGTGCATTATGGTATGGCAAATCAGGATCTTTGTTGTTTGCAGTTTGACACAACTTGTAAGCAAGTATATACATTAAGCCAAGAGTATCAGTCATTTTAAATTGGGATGACAAGAAACAGAATGATACGTGTCTGAGGTTTTGTCTGTGCATCTTGTGGTTGAGCATTTAATAAACAACTGTACCAGAATGACACAGTAAACAACTGTACCAGAATGACACAGCAAACAACTGTTCCAGAATGACATAGTAAACAGCTGTACCAGAATGACATGGTAAACAGCTGTACCAGAATGACACAGTAAACAGTTGTACCAGAATGACACAGTAAACAACTGTACCAGAATGACACAGTAAACAACTGTACCATAATGACACAGTAAACAACAGGATGAGAGTGACATAGTAAACAACAGTATGAGAGTGACATAGTAAACAATGGTATGAGAGTGACATAGCTAGTAAATTTGTGTACACTTACTGGTAAGACTTAAACATTAACTGAAACTTTGAATATGGAAGAACATTTTTTTAAAAATCCCTAATCAGTAAGATGTAAGTAAGAAAAATTACAATATGATTATTCGGCATATATATCACTTTATGTCATATTATTTATAGCAGTCATCACAACAACGTTCCTTTGCCACTAATGGAGGTTCTGTAGAACTATAAGCTGTTGCAAGGTTGCAAAATGACTTTAAGCTGTCCTAGTCAGAGACCAGAAAAGCTATGCAATGGACTTTCATCTGATGCCTGTTAGCACAAGTTTATTATCACTGTTCTTGCTAAACTACAGGAGGATTGCCACGAAACTTTACAGACACATTCGTCGCAGGGTCTGGTTGGTCCTAAAAGGAAATTCTGACCCTGGGACATCCAGTATGTCAACATGGTTTCCATACGAACCATTTTGAAAATTTACTCCTTAATAGATCGCTGTATTGACAGTTTTTTCACTTAAAGACTTTTTATACAATTTAGTTGGTCCTAATTGAAAATGTTGCTGATCTGACTTTCAGTATAACCACCATGACAACTATCTTGGAAATCTTGTTATCACTACTCCTTCTGAATGGATGATCATATCATTATAGGGTTTTGCCAAAAGACCTTTTATGACAGGTTGGTCCTAAGTGAAAATGGTGTTTTGAATCCAATATGTCAGCCAGATGGTTTCAACACTCAGGACTTAAAAAGGAGTATTCACCTTTTAAATTTCTGAAAAGTCTTTTCAGCCAATATTGTTAGTGCCCTAATTTATGTGATGTTTATGAAAACAGGTCTTTTGCATTGTAGCACTAAAATATGTCATTTAAGCTCTCATATTGTAGTTTCATTTGAAATTAAAAAAACTTTTATATAAAAGTTATGAAAGGCAGAAAAGCTTTACAACCATCGGACACTGTACTTGAACTGTGTAATGCAAATAGTCTTTCCTGGATTCAGACGTGACAGGGTTTATTCTGGGACACGTGATTTTAGGATTTATGCTAATGTTTAAAATTACCCAGAAAAATCAGCTGAATACACAAAAATCATGCAATGTATTTTCAATTCCTGCCTTTATTTCATTATCAGTCCCTCCAATATTTGGAGAATTCCCCTTTATTTTCAGATAGATTAGGGAATTCCACCCCACCCCTCAAAAATATTCCAGTTCTATAATAGACCCTGAAGTAACAATAAATTTGAAGTTTTCTTATGATGCTCTTTCCTTTAGATTTTGAAAATCATGTCACATACTGTACATCAGAAGTGCTGTTCCTTGGTGAAACTGCATTCAACTTAACTGTTATTCCAAAAGAAGACCTGTATTTTATATGGTGATCCACATTTAGGTTTGTATTTTCTCTCATTTAAGCTGTACGATATGGAAGAGTTCCAAAACGATCTAAAAGCCAAGATGAGCAGCATGTTACATCAACAGATACCAGTCTGGATCCTACGTCAATAGAAAACAAACAGCTGGCAATTTATGACATCATTCTCAATGTATCTCAGGCCCATCATACAAACTGTGGGGTAACAGAGGACAAAGTGAAAATACTGCAACGTAAAAATGAAACATTAGTAAGGATCTTTGTTGTTTACTGTACCTTTGTTATTCTGGATGCACTGGTCAAGATTGTAAGTTTATTTATTTTCAGAAACTACATGAATTTAATAATCAGGTTCTTTCTCGACAAAACCTGTAATAACATTCATTAATCCATTTATCTTTCCATGCATCAGCAGTTTCGTTTCTGCATGATCACTTTACTGGGAATTGTTTGATTTAAACCAGATTTGGTATGCTGTTTTATATGGAAAAGATCTCGAAATAGTTCAGTAGAATAATCTTGCACTAAGTTTCAGTCTAACATTTAAAAATGGCATTCTCTTTTGATACATCTTCATTGATCAGCCATCAGTATTTTACTAGCCTTAAGTACATTTTTGTTACGATTGTTGTCACTTATTGTAATCATGTAGATCAAGAAGTATAAAACATTGCATTTTTCGCTTCCTTTCCAAAGAAATTAAGCAAATACACTCAGACATTTTGATGTCATGTGAAATCGGAGTAATTTTAGCAAAGTATCGCCATATTACTGTATTTACCATATATTGTCGGGCAAGATAAAATAAACAATTTTTTTCCTGTCCCATAACTTATAGTTAAACTTTTCTTGTAACTTTGATCATATGTTGCAACAGTTACAGAAATGGAACTAATTGTGTTGAATTTGCTGCCACCCCCACCCATCCATGTTACAATTAAGTAGGTAAATAGAATGCTTATTTGATAATAAACTGAAAGAAACTAACCATGTACTGTGCTCACTTCTTGTTTTTAATTTTTTCTTTTTCTTCATAAGCAGTTTATGTGTAAAAGACCCACACATATCCATTATCCAAAATTTATATGGTTCTGTGATGTAGCATTTACATCCATAGTGTGTATCGCTTATATCAGGTAAAAACATTGATACATTGTTCATTAATGTGAAGATATAAATTATCTTCACATCAGTGAATATATCCCAATATAAATGAATTGTATTTGGTTGTGCTTAAGGGCTTAAATATGTTATCAGACTGAAATTGAATCCAACAAAAGCACATGACACCATAGTCGCTGATGACAATGACATTGCAAATGTTTTCAATGATTTTTTCACCAACATTACCACAAAGTTAAAAGAACCAGTGATTCAAAACAACTTTAATGAACTGAAAAAGTTCTGCAGCAGCAAAATCTCTAAGGAGGTATGTTTCTCTATCCCACTAGTATCAAAAAACTTTGCTAAAAAATGTCTCAGTGAACTTGATACCAAGAAAGCTACAGGACTTGATCAGATTGGTCCACGCCTCATTAAATCTTCTGCCTCTGCTATTGTAGATAGCATAACATTCATAATCAGTTTAAGTATTGCAACCTCATCTGTCCCCAAAATATGGAAAACTGCAAAAGTAACTACTATTCACAAATCTGGTTCTAAGGATGATGCTGATAACTACCGGCCAATTTCAATACTACCAAACTTGTCAAAAATGATTGAAAAACATTTTCATGACTCATTCATGTCATATTTAACCAGACATTTGGTGTTACACCCTAATCAATCAGGCTTTAGACAGAAACATTCATGTGAGACTGCCTAGATCTCCCTAACTGATAAATGACTTCAAGCACTTGACCAAGGTAGAATAATAGGATCTGTATTTGTAGATTTCAGGAAAGCTTTTGACATGGTGAATCATGAAATCCTTTTGAAGAAACTGAAAATCTACCAATGTGATGAAAGCACAGTTAGATGGTTTACTTCATACTTAAGTAAGAGAACACGACATGTTTATATAAATAATGTTCTGTCTGAACCTGGAACATTTAGATGTGGAGTACCACAAGGCTCAATTCTAGGTCCATTACTATTTATTTTATTTATTAATGACCTACCACTTGTACTAAGGGACTCAATATTATCTACAGATCTCTGTGCAGATGACACAACATTGTCAGACATCCAAAACACAAATCATGAACTCGAAATTTCTTTACAGAATGCCCTAAACAAACTGGACAACTGGTGCACATGCAATGGCATGGTGGTAAATACTGGTAAAACTAAAATATTACTTATCTCAACATGGCAAAAAGGACAGAACTTGATAGTGATGAACTATGTCTGACATGGAAGGATAGAAATGTGTAAATAGGCTGTCATGATAGACTACTTGGTGTTTTGGTAGGCAATAACCTATCATGGACTGAACATATCAAACATATCAGTAAAAAAGCCATTTCAAGTTTATGGCTTCTCAGTAGGATAAGACACTTTCTCTCTGAAAGGCACAGAAAACTATTTTATAACAGTTATATACAACCCTATTTAGACTACTGTAATACAGTATGGGGTAATTCAAATGATAAAAACTTAGCAAAGCTGGCACATCTTCAAGAAAGAGCATTTGGGCTAATATCAATACAGAAAGAAAGCAAGGAAAATCTAGCTGGTAAGTTAAAAATATTACCTATTAAAGACCGAATCTGTTTGAGAAAAGCCAAATTAATGTACAGGATATCCAATAATAGTGCTCCTGAATATTTACAATCACTATTCCAGTATAGGCTACCTGGTAATACTCCCCACCTGTGATCCACGTCTACCATACAGTATAAAATTTCCAAACCAAATAAGGAATTATTTAAAAAAAGTTTCCAATACTCTGGAATAGTATTCCAGTTGAGATTAGAAATGCCCACTCTATTTCCTTCTTCCAAACCTAGTATATCCAGTGGCTTCAGAGATGCAGCTAAGATGAATAAATTCTTTTGTATGAGGGCCTCAAGGTAGATTAGCTCTCAGCTAATTGTGTTACCCTCTTTAAATAAAGTCTTTATTATGATTATTATTATTATTATCATTATTATTATTATTACAAACATGAGAGTGAGAGGGGCATAGATATAACTGATTTCTTCAAGGCACAAGCAGTTCTTGCATGGCATGGTGTATGGTGCAGAAAAACAAAGAGTGTATTATTATAACAATATTTTGCAAGTAAAAATCATTATTATTAAATAGTTTTACATTCACTTTCGTTAACATTGATAACAAGATGGCAAACAATATAAGCTTTGGCAGTGAATAAACACACTTGGTAGCGAGAAATAAACCCACTGTTCCAACTTAGGCTATCAAATTCAATGGTTAATTTTATTTACAATGCAAGACAACCCTGGAAGCTGACTTTAGATTCTTTTAAGTGTGCAGATTTATTTTTAAATACAGAGTAGGCTGACCTAGTAAAGCTGACCTTGGTTTCTTTTTCCCCTGGAATTTGCAGGAATTTTTGAAAATAAATTGAAACATTGGAACAGTTGGTGCTTTATACAGAGTGCCAGCAGGTCCTGGAATCCTGGAAAAAGTTTTGGAATTTAAAAGATAAATTTCAGGGGCCTAGAAAAGTCATGGAATTTCTCAAAACCTTGCAGAGTTTTGGAAAAGTCATGGAATTTCTGAAAATGGAGTGTTCAAAAAATTGATGATTGCTAATTTCATAGAGCACCAAGCACAGATTAAAAAAATTTGTTTCAAACACAACACAATTATGATCAGTAATCAGACTTATTATGGTCCTTGAGTTTTGAGAAATAGCCCTGGGAAAGTTTTGGATAAGTATCAGATTTGTGGCTTGATGAAAGGGTTGGGAAAACAAAGGGAGTGGTGCCATTGCAAGCTAAGGGTTCTGCACTGACAAATAACTAAGGAAGCATTCCTTGGGAATTAGGTCTGACCTACGAAAAAGGCAAATATCAAATCAAAATTGTTATTGCATCAAACACAAACAGTGTACAGCAAAACACAAAATGTAATAGAAATACTGGTTGTTCAGACTTGAATGAAAATGGAAGCAATATACTTACTAGTAAACACCCAAGATTAAACATTGATGGACACTTCACTCTGCAGTGAGTACTATTTAATATTTGAAATTATTACAATCCAGTTAAATGTAGATACTAGTATTGTGTAATGAATACAATTATGAAATAGATAAACCCATTGCAGACCACAGCCTACATGCATTTCTGGACGGCAATATTGGCATAAAAATATATAACTATTTGAATTTACATTATTTTGTAAGTACTGCAGACATCTTAGAGTTTCCAATATTGCCTCTAGAATTATTCCATTTTGTTCTTCAAAAGTTTGAAGTCAGGAAGAAATGTGTAAACAAATTGCAATGACCAGTTTTTTATTTTATTATTTTTAATAAAATTTAAGTTTAAGTACATTTTTGGACATACAAGTTTCAAAAGATTTCATTGTCAATTCAGATTTTATATCCTTTAAAAATTAATGTATGGTGTCACATTATATTTGGTAATAGGACAATTAAAGTAATTCATTTATTTGGGTCTTGTTTTATTAATGCACCCTCCAATGTGCTGGGTGCATCTAAATAAATGTTTACATGTCGAAGTACGTGGTCTATTACATGTCAAAGATTGTTGTAGTGTTATGATTATGACCTGTGTTACATGTCAGAGTATATTGTATGTGCTTGGATTATGACCTGTGTTACATGTCAGAGTATGTTGTATGTGTTATGATTATGGCCTGTTTTACATGTCAAAGATTGTTGTATGTGTTGTGATTGTAGCCAGTGTTACATGTCAGAATACATTGTATGTGTTATGATTATGACCTGTGTTACATCTCAGAGTATGTTGTATATGCTATGATTATGACTTGAGTTACATCCCAGAATATGTTGTATGTGCTGTGATTATGACCTGTATTACATCTCAGAGTATGTTGTATATGCTATGATTATGACCTGTGTTACATCTCTGAGTATGTTGTGTGTGTTATGATTATGATCTGTGTTACATGTGAAAGTATGTTGTATGTGTCATGATTATGGCCTGTGTTACATTGCAGAGTATGTTGTATGTGCTATGATTATGACCTGTGTTACATGTCAGAGTATGTTGTGTGTGTTATGATTATGATCTGTGTTACATGTGAAAGTATGTTGTATATGTCATGATTATGGCATGTGTTACATTGCAGAATATGTTGTATGTGCTATGATTATGACCTGCATTACATGTCAGAGTATGTTGTATGTGCTATGATTATGACCTGTGTTACATGTCAGAGTATGTTGTATGTGCTATGATTATGACCTGTGTTACATGTCAGAGTATGTTGTATATACTATGATTATGACCTGTGTTACATGTCAGAGTATGTTGTGTGTGTTATGATTATGGTCTGTGTTACATGTTAAAGTATGTTGTATGTGTTATGATTATGGTCTGTTACACATCAAAGTATGTTGTATGTGTTATGATTATGGCTTGTTACACCTCAAAGTATGTTTTATGTGTAATGGCCTCTGTTTCATGTCAAAGTATATTGTGTGTGTTGTAATGCCTTTGATGGTAATATGAACAAAGATTCTTTTTTTGAAGATAAAACTGCTATGCCATTGAGGATTTTCATGTATGACATAACTTTGGTGACAATTTTGTATGAGTGACAACTTTGGTAACATAATTTTTATATAACTTTGGTAATTTTATTTCAGAAGTTTCAATAGAAGAGTTTTATCTTGAGAAAATTTTGGCCAAAGTGTGAACATTTCGAACGTGATGTACATTGTGGGTTTTAGTACCATATAGTTTGATTTTCAGTCAATTCAGGCTTGTACAAAAATGTTCAAAAGTAATTCAGTATAGATTGCCTGTTTATGCAAGAATATATTCATAGTTGTTTATTTTGTCTGTAGATGAAGAAGATAGAAATTCCAGAAACTCTGGTACAGTTCAGCGATGAAGAATTGGAGTCCCAGAGAATGCTGATGTGGCAATGCTTTGCTAACTATATCACCCCAGCCATACAGAGTGTTGTTGAATTTGCCAAGCGAATTCCAGGTGATTCACTCATCTAACAGTCTCTTGAAAACATATAATCATTTTATCTAGTTACAGATGATGTTTAATTTGTATTGCTGTGGATATAAAACTGAATGTAATGAGTTTATATTTAATTTGACATGCTATGATAATTGACTGTAGTAATGAATATAATTAAAATTAATGTTTAATTTGACATGCTATGATAATTGAAAGTAGAATTGGATGTAATAAGTTTATGTTTAATTTGACATGCTATGATAATTGAATGTAAAACTGAATGTGAGCAAAATACATATATTGCAAGCCAGGTATCACATTTTGGGCAGTGACAGCGGCAGTGTCATCATTAAGATTCTGTTTTAAGTTAATGCAAGTCAAACACATTGGGAGTAGGTACAGGACATATGATTGCATTAGGTATTAGAGACCTGACATAAATATGACTACCACATACTCCTCCTGAATAAATGATCATATCAGTATGAGGTTTTCACTGAAAGACTCCTTATGATGTCTGGTTAGTTTTAAATGAAAATGGTACCAGTCTGACATCCATTATGACCACCATAGCAGTCATCTTGAAAATTTTATTATCGCAGCTCCCCATAAATGGAAAGTCATACTGACATGGGGTTTTCACCAAAAGACTTCAGACTCTTTTGTAGTCTAGTTTGTCCTAAATGAAAATGTTGCAAATGTGAGGTCCAATATGGCCACCTGCTTTTTACAGCCAGAATCCCTTGGCACTGATGAGTTTGTGTTCAAAAGTACCCCGCAAGAATGGCAACCCCTCTAACAACCAGTGGTCAGCATATTAGTGCAAAAATGTTAAATTTTCTCTCTCATAAGCAGCCACACTTGCTTTTAATTCATACAGCAAGGTAAGTAATCATATTATCTCTGCAGCGTCTGTTTCCTGATGTCAGGTTTTCTTTACTGAAATTAGTCTTGGGTAAATTACATGTACCACTAAGGTTAATATTATATCATTATTTATAAACGCTGATGTTTACAGGAAATGGGGTCAACAGTGTTGTGATAGAGTTTTGAGCTTCACACAGCCATTGTGTTCTTCTTGCTGGCAATTACAACCAGACATAATTGTCAAGATCATAACATGGTTGGCATTGGCTAAATATAGATTTTGTGGATTAACACAGAAATTAACCATGACAAAAACTGAAAAATCATGTGACATGAATCAGTTCCTTTTTGTAAACAAGGCATTTTAGCCACTCTACACAAGTTTCATCTGCATAATTAAATTGCAGTGCTGTACAGTTAGCAGTATAGGAGTAAACCATTGCAAACTTGAACATGTCATCATGTAAACGGAGACATTACTTTGCAAGAAAAGTACAGTTATTCAACTTAACAACATCACTGGGAGGGGAGGCCAGACAAGTTAATGTTGGAAAGACTTGGGTAAAAACAACATAATAGATATGGAGAATATTCAGTAGTAGTGGGAAAAGGGAGTAAATTGAAAGAGAATTATGTATGTATAAAGATTTAAATAATGGTTTTGAATGGTTTTGCAATGTGCATGACAACAATACCCCACCCACATTTTATGCTCAAGTCAAGAATAAAAACCATTACTGTATTGTATGTTCACTTGAAGTAAGTCTAATCTTAAGACAAAAAGAACCTTTTACTGATCAATATGCTACTTTTAAATGAAGATATTAAATGCTTTGAAGTTTCCTGTAGCTCTCTTACTACATACAATACATAATCTTCTCACAAAAGATACAGTCACTCTCTGGAAAGGCCACCCATCTTATAAGGCCACTTTTCCAGTGCAGAAGGGTTGGCAGTATAAGAGGGTGACTACTGTATTGACATCATGTTTTCACCAGAAGACTTCTTTTGATGTCTAGTTGTTCTTAAATGAAGCTGGTGATGATCTGATGTTTAATATGGCTGTCACAGTGGCCAGCTTGATAATCTTGCTATCACTAATTCTCATGAATGAATGCCCATATCATTGTGGGGTTTTCATTAAAAGACTTAAAATGTTTTATCAGTCTTAAATTACAATGATGCTGACCTGACCTTCAGTAAGTGTCCATCTTGAAAATCTTGTACTCACTACTTCTCTTAAATGGAAAGCCATTTTGGCATGGGATTTTCATGAGAAGAGTTGGTCTGGTACTTAGTTGGTCCTTAATACATTAAGCCAGGTGCCACTTTTGTGCGTTAGGAGGTAGTACCCTACTTCCGAGCTCTGATCCATCAAGGTCATTTAAGATACACCAAAATGGGTGGTATTACAGAAAAGTAGATGTAGCTCTACAAAGATACCAAATAATCTTGTTTTTCTACTTGCATTACAAAATACAGAGGGAAATATGTACTTTTTGAGACCCAATATTTTTCCACCAAAAATTTGCCCATCATCGGAATCGGATTTTGTGTCCTGATTTTAGACTTTTTGTCCTCAGTTTTTAGGAAGTCTGGTCTAAACTACACACAGACAGGCAAGCCTTTGCAAAAAGTAGGATAAGTTGGGGATTTCAAGCAAAAAGTGGCCAGGACACGAAAATGATGGGTCCGATAAGCAAAAAAAACAAAAGAACTCAGACTGTTATCCATTTGCACATGCCCAAGTGAAATAGTCAATGAAAAGCGATCTTTCTAATACAACTAAGCATCAGGCCAAATGGAAATCACTTGGATGCAGATTTTTTGGGATGTATTCAGAAAGCAGCCCCCAAAATGTGTTTCCTACTCATATTTCAGGTGAAAATGACAAAAATCTCCAGGGACAATGAGTTAATGAGAATGACTAACCCTCAGTATGGACAACAGGGTGGCTTTCTTGAAATATTGTTATCTCTTCTCCTGTCAAATGGATAGAAATATCAACATGGAGTTTTCACCAATATATTCCTTATGATACCTAGTTGGTCCTATATGAAAATGATGCAAATTGTGCATCCAGTATGGCTGCCATGATGACCATCTTACAAATCTTGTTGTCACTACTCCCACTGAATGGATGACCATTATGATAACACCTCTGATGATGACTAGTTTGTCCTAAATCAAAATCCACCACAGCCTCCAATTTGAAAATCACTGAAGAATATCAGCATGTAGAAGTTAAAAGGAAGAATTGTCTTATCTTAAATTCCTGGAAATTCTTTCACTCAGTAGAGCATCAGTCCCTTCAATGGGCTCTTGTTAGTTTTAGAAATGACCTTGTTCGTACCTCATGGCACAGTTTGATGGTAAGGCATCTAACCTTATTTCTGTCATGCTCCAGTTTATACTTGTATAGGGTGTGTAGTTTCACATTTCCAAAAAGGGAACAAAAAAGTGCAATTATGCAATTGTTTACCAGCTTCAAGAATGATACACATTTTGCTCTTTTGTTAGCTACTCATAAGATGAAAAATAGTGGGTTTTCTCTGTATTAGTCCAGTACCATTGTTGTTAATTTTGTGGTTGCTTCATTGACCACAAATTTAATGAACCAATAAACATTTCTCTATCTCTGCAGTTGAACAGGACTCCCTCCCCCATTCATAAATTGATTGTTGTCAAAAAATGTTATATTTTGCAACAGCACAAAAATTATTCCCACACCACACCCACCCCACACCTTCGTCGTAGTATCTAATATAGTCTTGAAGTGCCATGGATATTCCTGAGTCATTTTTCAGAGCACATTTTTGGCCCCATTCCCAGTTCCAAACATTTGTATATTTTACCAGTTCTTAATGAAGAGGAACAAGGTTGGAGATTCAGATAACAAGTAAAATAACAAAATCTTTGTTTCCTTATTGCATTTCTAAACAAACTATGAGAAAGAACTTATAAACTTATTATATGGGAAACCTGAAAAACTCTGCTGCACAGGATTGTATGGCTATGCATAGCAATAGAACACTTGGCACTTAGTTTACTAAGGTAGCACCACAGTTTAGTAAATTGGCCCTGGTGAAATTTTCTAACTTCAAAGCAACTTCAAATTAGGGTGCATGTAAATGTGAAGAAAATAAAGTTAGAGATATAACTATATTTGGTTGATGTTTTGTGGACCACTGAGGGATGAGGGGTTTTGACCAGTCAAAGTACTTGGCCTGATGTAGATACCAAACTGTGACTAATATACAAACACTACTTTAGTCTGAGACTGAAATGGTAGTTCAGTACTGTACAAGATTGTACAGATGGGTGATGCCTATTTATTTTCTATTCAAAAGCATCTGTGAGTAGAGTTGCTTAAAACTGTTTTACTGCTTTAATTTGTTAATGTTTAGGATGCTGTCTGGTACTAAATACAGACTTCTGAGCGCTTAGTGATGCAGCTGTTAGTACTATTTTTATAAGTTTTTGGTATGACTCGAATGGGGTTTGAACCAACAACATCCCGAATCCGAGGCGACTCTCTAACCACAAGGACATGGGAGTAGTACGGGCATAAAGTGAATGACTGTATGAATCAGAAGTTGATACATTTGCTTTGTGGGGAGGAATCACTATTTATTGAAGGTCAGCAAGACAAGACAGGCACCATATTTAAATAAATCTTTGTTGTGATCGATGTTAGTGTTGTGTCCTGTTTAGAAAACAGTGCTGAAACTGGACTTTCAAGAACTCTGCCATAAAAATTAATGTCAGTTTTAAATGTATATAATATATCCAAGGCCAAATAAAATTAACTGATCCTTGTAGTTTGCTTGAATTTAGTGTCAAGACTTCAGCTCCCCATTTTCTTATTTACTTGTAACATTGTCCTCTTACTTTTGTCTTTAAGAAACATGTATAGTGTTTTCATCAGTCTTTCTTTCATTCCAGGATTTTCTGATCTGTCTCAAGATGATCAACTGATTTTGATAAAATCTGGATTTTTCGAAGTGTGGCTTACACGTATGGCTCGTATGTTTAACCGTGTGGACAACCTCGTCACCTTTGAAGATGGAAGTATGATACAAAGGGATGAGTTAGCAGTAATTTTTTCTGTAAGTTTGTGCATCAAGTAGAGTTTGATGCTTGATGTTTCAGTTGCCTGAGGAAGCTGATATCAAAATATACATATCACTTCCCATTTGTGATGTTGGCAGACACAGATACATTAAGCTTTTATGACCATTTTTTTAAAAAAATGTCACGTATTATATACTGCAGTATCACTAATTTTCATGGGGACCCATTTATGTGGATTTCGTCGTTGTTGTCCTGAACCATTACTTTAAAAACCCAACAAAAAATTAGCCACATGTGACAAAGTAGACCCCCCCCTTCCCTTATTGTACTTTCTTACTCTGTTTCATTTTGAGAGATCAAAAATGCAGTTTGGTAAATCAGTGTCATTTCTGTAATCTGGTAATCAAACATTAGCTTATATACGAGTTTTGTTTTACTTTAAACCTTTAAAGAAAGAATTATAAAGCATTCTATTTCAAGTATATCTATACAGTATCCAGGTAGCTGTAATCGCCTTAAATCAGTATAAGCAAGGATACAGAGAAATAGAAGAGCATAAGGTATTCAGGCACTAGTATTACTGAAAATAAAGGAAACAATAATAAATGATACTAGTATATGAAAATCAAACTAAAGACTTATTCATGTCGATTCTTTATTCAAGTGAAACTGTTGTAGAAAAATTTGAATACTCCTGAAAGCATGACTCATTTTAACCATGCATGCTGAATCCCAATGGACAACATGACCGTAAAATACTAAAACTATTGCCTGAAGCACAATTACTAATGAAACACTATGCATATACACTAATTACCATGGTTAATTGATGCTCACACTACACTGATTTTCAGACAAAATCATTTAATCAACATTGTGTCAACCAGGACTGCTAATATACAGATATTTGTCAGATAAATAATCCTGAAATTTTGAATTAAAAATATCCAGTATTCTTAAAGAGAATTGTCTAATCCATAGCTGCCAACCCTCACGATTTGGCGTGAATTTCACGACTTTTTCAGCGATTCACAGATTCATGTCACATGCCAAAAAATCACGAATTCTCCAATTCTCAGTTATTTTAAATTTTCCTGTTAAGTGCTAGTCGTGATATCAGCAGTTGCCGAAATGGTCCGACACTGCTAGTCACGATATTAGTAGAACTATTGCCAATTCATACAGTTGGCCTGGTAGCACACATTTTGGCATATTTTAATCTCTATATATATATATATATATATATATATATATATATATATATATATATATATATATATATATATATAAGAGTAGTTTTACAAATGCTTTTGAAAGAAACGGGGGTTTAACAGGAATATTTCTCCACATATGCGCCGCCAACACTGATTTGAATTACTGTTCGGCATCGCATCTTGAAAATGTCTTCACCACCAAGGAAAAAGGAACGTATTGCACAAAGAGTAAAGTTTAGTTTGGAATATGCCAAAACTTGGCCGTGCATTCAGCCATCAGATACCGATATACATGCATTTTGCACACAGAGTGCCACACATTTTAGCATTGGTCATGGTGGTAGGGACAATGCAAGGAAGCACATTGGTAGCAAAAAGCACATAGAGGTTGGGAAACTACATGAAGACAGTTTTTTCAAGTGTTGGAATTTTTTAGATTGAAAGATTAGCATATATTGTAATTTGCTTGAGTTCAGTTTTCCGTGCATGCGCTGTCACCACTAATCATTCACCATTCAATGTTTCATCTTCTGGATTAATGCCATTTTGTAATTAAGCTACACAGCAGTTAAAATGTGTTCACCTCCAAGGAAAAAGATTTGTATTCCACAAAAGGTGAAGTATATATTGGAGTACACCAAAATTTGGGCTAGCATTCAACCATCAAACATCGATGTACATTATGATTTTTGCACAGTAGTGTGCCACAAGTTTTACATTTGGGAATGTGCACAAGGGCTAGTATTGTTGCGTACAGTTTACCTGTCATACATGTACCATGTAGTAATATTATTATATAGTACATGTATGACAGATAAATTGTGAGCAATGATAGGAGCTCCTGTGGGCATGTGGCAGAACAATGTGAAAAAGCACACTGCTATAGCACCCCCAGCAGATTTCAGTTTTGGAATACTTCAAGCCACCTACTCAAGTCCTGCATGCTACCAATGCTGAAGCATTGTTTATGAGCTTTCTTGTTGAACATAACCTGTCATTATCAGTTGGAGATCAGCAACAGTGACAGTGAAAGATTATTTCCTATTGTGAGGAAAAATAAAACAAACTTTAGTGCTTCCTTAGGTGCTGAAAATTTGCAACAATTTTAGTCACCAAGATTAACCAGCAGGCAAGAAGCCAGAACTGTTTTGAAAACAAATTTACCATAGACTGATTGAGGAAGTTCAAGACTCTGCCACAGCATCATATCATGACAAGCGTGAAGTTTGTGTATATTTGTTTTATTTTGGGATTTTCATATAATGCAGTACTGACCATTGAAGTGGATAGAGTTAGTGTCATGATATAAATTTTCACTAATTGCGTTCAAAATTCACTGATTTTTATCCCACTTTTCACTAATTGTGAGTCTGGAGGGTTGGCAGTTCTGCTGATCTTTGACTCGTTTTGTGTGCTTCATGATTCACAATTATCCGTTCAGCATTAATTTGCCTGTTTAAGGAGGTTTGAGGTAAAGTCTTGTGGTTGAAGTTGGTTGGCAGGCTCAAAAAGAGGAGTGATTCCATTGGTTTCTGATTTAGTTAGCATCTTCGCACTTTGACTGACTTGCAACACATGATATTTTGAAACTGTGTGCTAATTGTAGTAAGCAGGGGACAGCTGTCACATGTTTGACATGTGTAATGATGACATTATTCCACCTGAAGGGGATCTACATTTAATTTGGCCACTCTTGAACCACTGTGTTAATGCCATGCTTGTCAGAAAGTAATTGATGGCGCAACTTCATGGACAGTGTTTTACGGAGAAGATCAATATATGCATTCTTTAATAATCAGTTAGCTTAGTTTTGTTAGCTGTGTGGGCTCCCTTTGATGTTGAGTGTAAGTGATTGATCTTGACAGGTTGACAGGTGTTTGATTTGTGCTTATACAGGTGGTAGTGGTTTTAACACTGAAGTGACCACTAATTGTTGTCATCATAGTTTTGTTCATTTGCATTTTTTATTTGGGATATTTATAAAGGAAATCCTCAAAATTAAATACCTGCAGACTTTAACAGGTAAAGCCAAAAATTTAAGTAACCATGAAAATATCCTTATTTTAACAAAAGCATGAAAATTGAGACCAACAAAAATAAATCATATTTCAGTATTCTCTGGCAATTTGCAGGTGAGATAATTAATTAATTAATTCCTTGTTTGTCTAAACTTGATTCTTATCTTCTAATTTCCTAATCTTCAAAAAGTGGAATTTCTTTATTTAACATATTTTCCATGCTGTGGTCTAAGAAATTGTATTATACATTAAACTGCTTTCCTCTTTTGAATCACTTTAATGCTAAAATTGTTTACAAAAGTCATTGTAAAGGAACTGTTGTAAAAAAGAAAATTAGCAAGAAGTGAATCTTTTGACTGAATTGTTTTGAAGTAAACTTTCAGGCTAGGCACCAACCATTAGTTCATCAGATTCTGAATTATTAACATAAACTTTCATGCTAGGCACAAACCATTACTTCCTTAGGGCTATTCCATTTAATCATACATGGTACCCAGGGAAGGCACATTTTTAAAATATATGCCAGGGTACTCAGATTACCTAGAGTTCGTATGAAAACAATACAAAATTCTAAATTGTATCTATGGGTGACTATTAAAAGTGCCTTCCCTGGGTCCCATGTATATTTTACTGGAACAACCCTTAGATTCTGAATTATTTAAATAAACTTCTATGCTAGGCACCAACCATTTGTTAATTAAATTCTGAGTTACTTGAGGTAAACATTCATTATGGGAATCAACCATTAGTTCATTTCCATCTGAATTATTTGAAGTAAATTTCAACCTAGGCACCAACCATTATTTCATTAGACACAGAATTGGTATCACAGTCATTAGGGGCCTGCTGATCTTAGTTCCTGGGAAGCTTGTAATACTGTACATACTTACCTAGAAGTCAAGTCCAAGGGCAAACTGTACAGATCCAGGTCTGGCTTTGGACAGTGTTCCAGTAAATAAGGATCTTTGCAATTTGTTACTACTAATCAGTACAGCATACAACACAAACCCTGATCAGCCAGCACATAATGTGATTAAGTACAACATACAACACAGACCCTGATATGCCAGCACATAATGTGATTAAGTACAGCATACAACACAGACCCTGATCTGCCAGCACATAATGTGATTAAGTACAGCATACAACACAGACTGTGATCTGCCAGCACATAATGTGATGGCAGATCAGGGTTTGTGTTGTTCGAAGTGTACTCGACTTAAAAGTGAGTGTGACAGTAATCATGTTTTCACACTTTGTTTTCTCCAGTATAACTTTGCTTTTATTATGCCACCAACATCATAGCATAATGCAGCATATTGTTCTGCTGCTGTCTGTACATCAGTCTCTGTAGTGAATCCATTTTGGTGTAGTTTCACAAGACTGATTGAAGTTAGAAAATGAAATTTGATAGGCATTTTTATATGTGTATGTAGATGACCTGTTCAGATTTGAAGGCTGTTTGAGTTATTTCCATGTTGTTTGTTATAATCTTTTATACATTTTTATACATAGACTTGTTAGATGAAAATCTTGTTAGCACAGTTACAAAGCAACAGCTTGACCTATGAAAATGAAATGTAGTAGACTTCATTATTTGCATGTATAAATAAACTTCTCAAATTTGTGTTCTTATTAAATCAGGTTTTTTTTGTACATTTGGAAGGTTACATTTTGTGGGGATGGGTGGCACCATTGGGTCATAGTGTTTTCAAACACAAAGTTATTTTGTTGTTATTAATATCATTATTACTAATTAATATTAATATCATTATTACTAATTAATATTAATATCATTATTACAATATTTTCTTATGTCTTTGGACAATGTTTGTTTAAGGACACCAGTTTTTTTTTGCTCAAAAAATTATTTTCTTGCCTTGTAATGTTCAGCCAAAATTTTAAAAGAATTTTATTTATGTGCATATGTTTTTGGACACATATGCAGCTGTGCAGCGATGAAATAGATACATACCACTTCAAGAAAGTTGTGGAATAGGACAAATTATATACATGATCCAATTTGTCAAAAATTTGGATAGCCATGGTTCGCTGCTCATATGCTCATGACACTGGTGTAACAAGTCAAATTTGATTGAGGCTAAATTACTCACCTATGGATAAAAATCTCAGTTGAAATGGCATGAGAAGTATGTTGCCCTTTATTAAGCATCATGAAAGTGAGTCCTCATCTCATAGAGTTTGTAATACTTCCATTGTGGATAATAGTACCCAGTCACATACCAGTCACACAATATATATATAGATATATAAAAGTTTTGGTACTGGGTCATTGGCCTGTACATGACTTGGTGCAGGTTTTAGTTGAATCAATGATGGAGGTGTTAAACAAAATTTTCAAGCTAACAACCTTCACTTTAAGTTTCCACCTTAATATTCTTGTTCTGTTTTTACTATTGAGATTTTTCAGCTATTTTGAGTAATAGAGTTTGAGTGATAGAATTATTTTAAATGTTATTTGTTATATCATTGTTAGTGAGTTAATTGTGGTTCTCCCAATTTTCAACAATTTTAATTAAATATGTAAATGTCATTCATTTGTTTTTGGTTACTGTATTTTACATTTTATAATGTTTTTGGACGGAGAAAAAGTAATTTTTTAGAAATATTTGAAGGCATGCAGAATTACAGCATTATTATTATTGGCATTCATTTAAATTTGATGTTGGGCCCTATATTCACAAAACTGACACAAATATGCATCATCATGAGTTGATTTTATACACCCACCAAAAGATGGAGCATATAGCAGGGATGTAGAATAGACGTGATGCACCCTTCTTAAGAGGCAATTACTGGAGGCAGTAGCTACAGTCAGTCAGTGCTTAGAATGCTGAACTTGTGAACAGAACGGTGGGTTTAAATTGTAGCATTGGATCAGCACAGGTTGGCTATCATTGTGTGTCCTTGGGCAAGTCACTCTACTAACCTACTTGTGTTACTATGCCATAAAACACCAAAACATCCATCCTTACATACATTGGAAAAAACATTCTTCTGTTGCCTTTTATGTTTCAGTGCAATAACTTAAGTAATTGTTTTATATAACTGAACTTTGTAGACTACTGACATCGCCATAGTGTCTGTAAGTGATGTCATACTGAATCACCTGTGTTAGTCTTAGGTTTTACCAATTTCATATGTGGGCTTTTCCATTTAAACATACATAATACCCAAGAAAGGAACTTTTGAAAAAGTATATGTCAGGGTATGCAGATTACTCAAAGAGTTCAAATTAAAACAAAACAATCCTAAATTGCAATGATGGTTTACTATTCCAAATTAAAAGTGTCTTCCCTTGCTTCCAGTATATTTCTTCTTCAAATACATGACCCAATCGTAATAATGTAGAACTGCTACTGCCTTGCAAACCCAGCACTCCCAGATTAAAACTTCATAGCTAAAAAACTAACAGTTATCTGCCCACCTAGGTGGAAGTTATATAGAGTGGTCTGCCCCTGATACTATGATTGGCACCAAATCCCATGAATTCTTCACTTACTGCTTATACTTGTGCCAAGTAACGTGCTTTCTACAGGCTGAGAGGCCATGCAAAATCCATAAAACAGTTTTTCTATTAGCATAAATCAGTAGGTAGCAAATTTTTTTAGGGTACCAAAGAAGATGCAGAAGCGTACCTCGAGGGACAAAGACATCATCAGCTTGCATGGGTTCAAAACCATGTGATTTACTGGGGAGTGAGACCGAAACAAAAGCCTTAGTTACTATTTCACATATCAAAATATGGACCATCTACGTGGATCAGTATCCTATTCCTCATCCCATGTTCAAGAATTGGACATCATCATGCCAGTCAAGATGGCCCTGTTCCTTTATGTGTTTATGTACCTCTGATTGCAATAGGCCACAACCACAATTGATCGTACAGTATCAGCCACCAGAGGACTTGTCCAGTTCCATGACCCGCATAGTGCCGTAGACACTTCCTGCATATGATGCCCAGTAGTGTAGACCACATAGTGCTGCTAGGCACTTTCTGCAGATGATGTCCGGTTTATACAGGCACTCTCATTGATCAGTCTAGCTTGCATAGTGTTGATAGGCACCTCCTGCAGTCCAGTTGATATAGGCACTCTCATGGATCAGTCTAACCTGCACAGTACCACTAGGCACTCCCTGTGGATGACATGCATTTTATACAGGCACTCTCATGGATCAGTCAAACCTGCACATTGCTGCTTGACACTTCCTGCATATGATTGGTGCCTCAGTTTCCAAAAGATGTCTCTTCACTCATCCTCAAGCCTTTGCCACCCAAAGGGAACTTCTACCGAGCAACAGCTTGGAATAAGTGATCTGACTCATGTCATGCTGCAAGTGCAGTGAGCTACCATCCTCAGCATTCTTTTCGCAGGCAGCACAAGAGACATTGACTTCACTGCCTTTATCCAAAACAGTGAATTGGCTCGTACGTTCCCTCATCGTTATTAGATCCTCCAATAATGTGTGAAGACTCAGCCTTACAGGACTGGACTGAGGAAGTTTTCCACCCATTCACATTGAATTTCTGTCCTTATTCATCTACAGCGTAATATCATAACCATGGGAGTCAATGTTGGATCTAGTATCTATGGTGATCTTTCAGTAGGTGAAACACTGCTTACCTTCTTCCAGCCAGAATCTCACCAGACATTGCATGGTTTATAGAATGGCCTTTGTCTTAAACATAGAGACCTAATATACGTTAGTCAAGGCAGTAACAGCAGCTATGAACATGGAATGAGATGCTACCTTAACCTTAAAGACAGCCCTTAATCATCTAACAGGGGTCAAGCTAGACTTGAATTTTAGGGAGAAGTGACTTCTCCTTTTGGATACACCAGGGAGAAGTGAGAACTCGACAGGGAGAAGTGGACGTGAAGCTAGAAACACAATATATATATATATATATATATATATATATATATATATATATATATAATGTGTATTCTCTTATTTGAATTATGCCCTCTATTTCCCAGCATTCATATTTGCATTTAACATTGGATTTAAGCAGTACTTTATTTTCAACTAGAAAATTCTCTGAGTTATTTTGGCCATATGACTCTAAAAGAGATTAATAGAAACTACATTGTAACAAAATTTAACTGAGTGACCAGATTACATTATTGTAATTGCAAGTTAGTAAAAATGCTTAATCAACTACCTTTAATAAAAAAATTTTTTTTATCTTTTTGTATTTTTATTTATATATTCTTTCTATAAGTTCACAATAATGGCACTTTCAAAGATTTCTAAACGCGTTTGAAACAACCCCTGTACCATGTATGTGAGGGCCAATACACACCTGTCTTCAGATCACACTGTTCGTCCTCATTTCTTTGTTGCGGATTAAACATTACTGTAACTATTTATACATAACACACTAAAATGCATAAAATTACAGACATGGCTCCTTATAGTTGGTATATGAACTAAACCCTTCTTTCCAGCCGAATCAACACAGATGTGAGTGCATCTGTTGTTAGAAGGAGGGGTTTTCGTAATGTAATCACTCACTTTATATAACTTCATTACAACAGTCAATGATAGAATTGCAGATTTATGGTTTATTTATTTGTCTACGTACTTGTATTAATTTTAGACATTGATTAAATATTATAGGCTTCTTAGCTTTTTTCCATATTTTCACAAAATATGAGTCAGGTCAGAAAACAAGTTTGACCTTACATTTACAACGCTTATCGTGAATTCCACAACATAGCATTGTCCCATATGTTTCTAACCTATATAATTGCATTTTAAAGTTAAATCTTAAATAACAATACCTAGGCTTTGCTTTCTATGAATTGTATATTTTTCTAAATGTATTTGCCCGATGATTTACGAAAACAGACAATCTAATAAACTGGTACTTCCCAGAAATAGCGATGTCCACCATAATTTCACCATTACTGGTACACTTAACAGTTTCAAACTTAATTTTATGATGAAATAGTGGACAAGAGGCAGCTAAAATATCCAGATCACTGATTATGTTCTTAAAACACAAGTTGCTATTTACATACTATTGTTAAAGTTACGAAACACATGTTTGTGTGTTATCATCAAAGGATAACATGCGTAAATCAGGTAGTGATATGGGTCTGGTTGCTAACTTACTCTGGAAATAGTTAATGGTCAATCAGCTATCAAAACACATGCCTGTGAATGTGCAAGAGTTTGTTTGTCAGCGTAATTGATATAAAAACTAGGCCTAGCTACTGATGGCTTGATGAATATCTTTTGCTACAACACTAGAACTAAACTGGCTAAGGCGATGGGGTATCTCAAGAAGTAAGGTTAGTCAATGTACCACTAAAAAAATCACAGGTTGAAGATGTTTTCGCTTTCCTCGCAGAAGAAGGCGAAGTTTACATTTTTTAGGTGACTTAGTCGCCCACTTCACCTGGTAGCGTCTCCCCTGAATCTAATCTCTTTAATGATCAGATTGATGGAATCTGCAAACAAGTCAACAAAGATGAATTCTTTCCCTCAAAGTCACAGCCACAGTGGAGGGATCTGCAAGGTATTCAACATAAGATCACATGACATCCTTAGAGCACAGGCCACAAAGAAGCAGTTCTTCTGAATGTAACTTAAGTGGACAAGAGACAAAGGGAGAGCAATCATTGTCACCAGGATTCTCTCCATGAGACCCTCACTATCTCAAATGTTTCCCTTATTACCAATAAAGTGTGACCATGAAAAGTATGAAGCGTAAAAAGTTTATTTAGGGATCATGCTGGGCTTTGCCAATGTTGCAAATTGTGATTTATTTTCTTTACTGGCAACAAACTGTACCATCTGGTGATTTGTTTTCCCCCAACATTGTTGGATGTTTAAACTTATATATACAATGTTTAAACTTATATATACAATGTTTAAACTTGCTTATTCTGACATCTAGCCTGAGTACTGTATGCTGTGAGATCTCCACACTTCTTGTTTTTACATTTCTGGTATTGGAGATTAACCTGACAAGGTGCTATCTCATAATGGATGTTTCGGACAAAATAGTGGCAGATTATCAGCTGCTCACTAGTAATTAATATATTTATTTTGACTGACCTCTGTATGTGGATGATAAGTAAAATTCCTCCTCTTTCATGCATTGAATTAAATCCTTCAGAACACTCGCAGTAACCAAAAACAATCCATGGAGATCTACTTGTTGGTCTATCTATGCTACTAGGACTAGCTACAATTGACTAACTTTTGAAGACAGGAAAAGTAACTGCTACAATCGACCAAATGACAGCAAATTCCTTTTGTTTTTAAAATGTACCCAGAAAAAATAGTTTTGTTGCAACTTCAAAGAAAACTGATCACCTTTGAAGAACTGATTGTTCTGTATAAATACTAAGCAAATGAAAAAAAAATTCAGTCTCAATGAATGTTCTACAATTATTTGAAGTTGTCACTGCAGTAAGAAACAGGCATCTGTTTGGTCCTACAAGGCTGCCCTATAGTGGTAACTTTAATAACACATGCACCCTTCACCAAAGAAAGTCGACTACAATCTTCAATAAAGACAAATAACCTTTCATCAAAGAAGTCAGCACCAAACTTAAATAAAAGCAGTGGAATCTGATACATTGTTGCATTTTCCAAAGTGACTGGAACACACTTATTGTGCCATGAAAGTTTCATTTTTGTAGGATTTTGTTCTTACGGTTGCTACCAACAGCGGCATAAAACACAAATTAAATTTACAATCTTTTGAAACCATATACATCTGGCCATTAAGTTAATTAAAGATGGGGTATCTTGCAAAGATGATTGTTAAACTTTTTAATTTCTTCAAGTTTTCATTTCCCCATAAATAGCCTCATACCCTGGGTAGCCTCAGCAAGATAATAGCTGTCTCCAGCTGACCAAACTCTAGGCCAGTTTAAGTACATGTACATGTAGCATGTAAACAGCTATAGCCTTGTGCTGCTTGTGACAACTGTATTGAATTGTTAAGTGACAATCAGATATAGATCAAAACAAGGACCTTCATTTGTTTTATATATATGTCTTTTGTTTCCTAATGGGATATGAGTCATGCATGAAGTTTATAACATGTGATCTATACTCAAATTCATGGATTTATTATATTCAAATTCAGGACTTAACAGATCATGGATTGTATTTCACAAATGTAAGTTGTCAATATACAAGTGTTTTTCAGACTAGTTTGTCTTTATTTAATCAAAAGCACATGTTTTTGCACCCACTTTTATTACCCACCCACCCCTCACCTACCTTATTTTAGGTAAATGCACCATTTTCTTCAGCTAACTGACTTGATTGGTTACAACATGGTTCGGTCTATAACATGGTTGGGTTTTATGGACCCCAACTACTGTGTTATAGAGTGGACTACACTGTACTTGTAAGGAGAAGGCTTCATTTTTTCACTGCTGAATGGGGAAGATTTGCCATGACAAGATATGGACCTGATGTTTCCTTCTCTGCCCAGGGTTCCTTCAGCTGCAAATGTGACTTTTCACTTGGTCATCAGTCTAAGTGCATTTAGTCAATTCCTTTATGCTCTTTGGTTTACAGTGGAATCCAACAATGGGTTTGCACAATGCAGCAGCAGACATCTTAGTCCTGGATCACCTTTTTTCTCTCCCATCACAATGATTCTGTGGTCAAAATGTAGGTTGAACCATTTACCACTGGATCAACTTTCACAATCTGCACAATGAGGTTCCATCTCAGAAGTAAGGAAACCTCACTGGGCTCGCATCAAGGATACTTATGCAAGTACATGCTTTGGCAGTCATGATCTGTATGGATCTAAACATAGAGGACTACAATCAAACATTCTGTCAATATGGAATACCAGTGGAGTGTGGCTTTCTCAGGATCATCAACATTCTCAGGATGAAAACCATTCCAAAAGCTTTTCATTGGTGGCTAGAGAAACTACATTAGAGTTCTCATTTTGTTCTTCAACTCCATTGTGGTGACTTGCCTCAAACAGCAAGGCAGAATGAAGTACCCAGACCGCTGTATTCTTGTTTGGGATTTTATAAAGTGGTATCTTGAATGACAAATCCATATCCAAGTTCAGCATATCCTAGGCTGTATTGGCAGACTTGTTGTCCCACATGAACCAACTAATACAAATGGAATAGTCTCTTCATCCCTTGATTTTCACCAGATGAGATTGACTTCTGGTGGACCTATTGGCAACAAGTTGGAATGTCAAAATCCCAACTTTTTTCTCACTAGTCCTGTATTCAAAGGCCTGCACAGTCTGCAGATTGGAATGGCCAAATATATATGCTTCCCTTCCAACACCTCAGGTTCCGAAGGTGATAAAGGAAGCAAAGAATTGGAGTGTTGCCTCATCCTTATTGCTCCACTCAAATGGATCAACAACCTCATCAGTCTCGCAAGAGAATCACCAGGGAATCAAGATATTCCCTCATTTGTCAAGAAATCATGATGGCAGGAACTTGCACATCTGGATCTTATTAAAATTTGCTTTCAGGAACAAAGAGATCTTGCAGCCCTCCACCATAAAGGCATAAAAAGGCAATGGAATGTATTCAAACAGTAGTGTGCACAAGAACAAATACCACTGCAGGCATTCATACCTCAATAGCTAACTTCCTATGGCTCTTTGATGAGAAACAATTAGCACCAATCAGAGTTAAAACCTACTGTTCCACAATCACTGGAGTATCATGGAAGAGAGGATATTGGACAAACCAAAGATCTAGTATGTGATCTACTGTCCATTTTGCATTACAAATATCCAGTGACAGAGGATCCTTGCCCAAGTGGAATCTATGATGGGTATTAACTTGGCTGAACATGACACCATTTGAACTGCTCTCGAAAGCTTTATTGGTTCACCTGTATAAGATCTGCCTCCTCACTGCATTGGCAAATGGCAGGCAGAATCAGTGAACACATGCCATATTAGTTCACCCGTGTACATGCAGTTCCAACAGTATGGGTCAGTATTGCTCATGATGGCCGCCTGCTTTCATTGCCAAGAACTGGCTACTGTTCATAGATATTTAGACTTTTTGTAATAATTCCTTTCTATTGGAAATAACCCTACACTAAATGAATTTACTTCACATCTTGGCTCATGAAGTTAGGACAGTCGCCACAGACATTGCATGAGCAAAACTGTTTTCTGTTATAATCCATGCCATGGGATGGAGGTCCAAGTACACTTCTCCAGCTTTGTTCTTAAAGATCTTTCATCCTAAAAGGCCCAACTCAACCTAGTGGGACCTATAGCTGTGGCACAACAAGTTGCCATTCCCAGTTGTTTGATAGCTTCGTAAGGACATCTCTTTATGATTTGTGGGAGGGAAAACATTTCCCATTTGAATCCACTCCCCAACTTATGGAATCTACTTTCCAGTCAGGTTATCAAGAAGCAGTCTCACATACCTTCAGGGACAGGAGATGGTCCCTCCACAGTAAGGAAATGTATCTCACAACGCCGCTTACTGATTCTCCTAAGGTATTATAATAGGCTAACATATTTGAAAAAGAAACCAATTTTTTCTAGCAAAATGTTTCTTCAATAATACTTACCCAATCAAAACAGACATATACTCTCCCAGCCTCCCTAAAGTTAAATCTATATAGAGTGTGTGCCTTCTGCTCTAGTAGAAACTGAAGAATTCATAGGATTTGTCACCTATCCCTGTACCAAGGGGAGATCACTCTAACAGCCACCTGATAGGCAGGTAGATAACGTTTAGCTTGTTAGCTAAAATGTTTTAATCTGGGAGGGCTGGATGTATGAGGTGGTATTAGTTATTCTAAGGTATTATGATCAGGTAAATATCATCAAAGAAACATTTTACTAAGAAAAAAAAATGGATTTTACTGGAATAGCCCTCAGCAGGAATAGGTTACAATAGCCAGGTGAAGTAAAGCATTTGACTCTAATCAGTTTTTCCTGCTTTTCAGCCCGACTTTGTGACCGCCATGTTTGATGTAGCCAGCAGTATTAACCAGTTAAGCCTCAATGATACAGAAATAGGACTGCTGTCAGCATGTATTATTTCCACTCCAGGTGAGACAGGCCACCTCACGTATCTAATAATAATTCTTATTTAGTAACACCATTTTGTTTAAAAATTCTCTTGATATTCCAGTGATTCATGTCTGAGTTTTCAAAGTATTGTTTTATTTAAATCATGTTTCATATGTTGTTTTTCAGCTCTACTGGTCATAGACCAGGACAGCTTATGTGATGGTCTGTTGTCAGTAGTCCATCATCTGTTGTCTGACATCCATCCATCCATTAACAAAAGTTTGTTATCTCTACTCCTCCTAAACTATGCAGGACTGCCAGAAGACGTTACTCACACACATTCATCCCATGGTATAGTTGGTCCCAAACGAAAATGTTTTAGCTCAGATATCCAGTATGGCTGCCACAGTAGCCATCTTGAATATCTTGTTATTACCATTTTTCCTGAATGGATGGTAGTATTAACATGAGGATTTCACCAAAAGACTTTTTATGATGGTCAAAAATGATAATGATACTAAAACACTAGCCATCTTTAAAATCTTTCTGAACAGAATCACTTCTGCTCCTCAATGGAAAGTAATACTTCACCAGAAGACTTTTTATGATATTTAGATAGTTTTAAATGAAAATGATGCCAGTCAGATGTCTAATATGGCCACCAACGTGACCATGATGAAAATCTTATCACTACAAAATTTGTGCTATTACACTATGTGTGTGTGTGTGTGTGTGTGTGTGTGTGTGTGTGTGTGTGTGTGTGTGTGTGTGTGTGTGTGTGTGTGTGTGTGTGTGTGTGTGTGTGTGTGTGTGTTAGATTTTTAACATAGCTTTAACAATTTTTCAGCACTATGATTGGATGGTCATATCAACATGGGATTTCACTAAAAGACAGGGTGTCTAGATGGTCCTAAATAAAAATGCCACCACAGCTGCCATTATGAAAACCTTGTTATAGTTACTCCTCATATCAACATGAAGTTATCACTACTTCTTCTGACTGAGGATCAGCATGGCATTTCACTAAAAGATTTATTACATGAAAATGGTGTAAATTTGCCTTCCAATATGGCTGCAACAAGCAATGTTGAAAATCTTAATGCTACTTCTCCTTGTTGGCTGATCATATCAACATTGTGCTTGCACAATAAAGACTTCAAAATGATGTCTTGTTTGTCCTCAAAGAAGAATGGTGCTAATCGAATATCCAGTATGGCCACCATTTTAGTCTTCTTGAAAATCTTTTTATTATTTCTTCTTCAAATTGGAAAGTTATATCAACATCAGAAGACTTCTTATGTTGTCTTGTTGGACCTAAATGAAAATGATTCGAATCTGACATTCATTGGAGGGGGGGGGGGGAGTCCTGGGTGGCAGAATGGTCTAAGGCACTCACCTTTACCAATGATTGCCATCTCATCCCTCTATAGGTTCAAGTTTTGCCTAATGGGGTGTATGAGAAAGTTTGCTTGTAGTATCCCATGGGTTGATGGGGGTTTACTGGGTTCTTCCTCTGCCAGTTTTACTGGCTGCCATGTATCATGTGCTGAAAAATGACATTAGACCCACCATAGCAAAATTCAGCATGTCCACCTCAGCAGTTAATTTGATAAGTGTTACCAGATTCTTCTTTTTCTCAAAGATGGTTTCAACACTCACCAGTTAAAAGGAAGAAATGGTCATATCTTGAAGTCCTGAATCATTGGTCCCATAGATCATTGGTCCCATGTAGAGACTATTGTTATTTGAGGTGTGTTGGTTTTGGGGCTTGTCTAGCTAACTATCATAGAATCAGGAAGAACAAATTTCATATTCAATTTTGTGTGAAAAATATTGAAAACCATGAAATCTCTTTTGACAAAAACTTGGAAGTTCTCAACTATTCATGCATTTCAAGCTAGGACAAAGGCTTAAAGACATTATTTGAGGTTTGAAGGGGGTGGGGGTGTAATCAAAAAGTTAATTTAAAGCAAATATTCCTTGTGAAACTCAGAGAACAAACATTGAATCATAAATAAGAGTTTTTATTAAATCCTTGAAAATGAATAGCTTTAAACATTGTTTGATGTGTTGTTTCAGATCGTCATGGTGTCAGTGATACAAGAGGAGTGGAGAACATTCAGGATAAGCTGATAGAAGCACTTAAACTCCAGCTGACAAGGAACCACTCCACTGAGGAAAATTTGTTTGGAACCACAATTGTTAAAGTGTCAGAGGTGCGCACACTTGGTTCTCACCACAATGAGCTGCTACAGTATTACAGACTGAACTGGGCCAAAACCAGACTTCCTCCCCTTTTCTCAGAAATTTACGATATACCCAAAAACGAGGACATATAGAACACAGAAATAAACAAAAACCGTTTGAAGAAATTATTTTGAATTATTACAAAGGCCAGTGTAGCTGTGATGGCTTTTATCTTGAGAGAAGGAAAATAACGAGTCGAGATATGCTAATGTCAGCACCCCATTGAATATATGTTACCCCATGATGTGTGGCATTGAAATTAGAAGTATTCTCAGGAATATAATTGCCTTTCTGGTGCAGAACAATGGTAGAGTGTTCAAACAAGGCATCAACACTTCAACCACAGCATTAGAAGAGTTTATATTGAGTACATCAGCAGTTTAGTTTGACAAACTGTATTGATAAGAACAATACAACTAAAATGAAATAAGGAGAGCATCAATGGAAATAATGCCTGATAAAAATCAAAATATGCAACAATTTTAATTTTGGAGATGTACTCGAAAGGTGTTTCACTTTATTCGCCTCTTGATAGCCGTACCACTGCATACCTCATTACATACAGTTAATGTTACTGTGTGCATTAAGTGGTATTATTATTTATTATTAATAAGAGGATTTGCTGTTGGTAAGACTGTCATGTGCTTGGAAAATCAGTCTCCATTTGTAAAGTAGTGATGGCTAAACGTAAAGGACACACTCTGAATACAGTTGTCTGAGACAAAACTGCTTAGTTATTCAGCTGAGATTGGACTGTACCACTGTTAGATGATATAAATAAGAGCCTAAAAACAGAAAAGAACACAGGTGGTATTCTGTCTGTCTCTCTGTTGACACAAGCCATAATTAAAACCTTGTATAAAAATAGTCCTGTCATGGAAAAAATATTTTACTTTTCAATGAGTGGGCAGTTGTCCTGGGCTTAAAAAGTGAAGAATGTGATACTTCCATGATCTAAAACTTATCTGGAGCACAGTGATCGAGTTTTAAACTTTAGGTTTTGACAAAATTTAAGTGGAAGTTGAAACAGATTTAATCTCTACCAGGCAGGCAAGTGAGAAATCTTTATAGCTTTAATATTGAACAGTGTTTTTTATGGTACATTCATCATCTACATGTAACAGTGTAGAATACATAGCCACTAATACAGACCATAAATTCTAGCAAATTGCAAGTAAGAAATGTTTAAAAAAGAAAAGTATTAAAAGTAAATTTGATGTATTTACAGAACTGTTCTGTTGAAGTGTTCTAAATATGTTTACTCGATATTATATGACTGTAAAGTGACTATCTTGTATAAGGAAGACAATATTAAGAATGAAGGATTTATACTTAAAATTGCAAGTAACTGACAGTCTCTTGTGTTTACTTTGATGTCCTCATTTTTATATAAAATGGTTACTATGTTAATATTACTTGTTAACGAAACTAATGTTTGTCCATTTGTCTCCCTGAAGTTTTTATATAGGACCAGTTGTGATGTCATGTTGATTTGTAATGTTGTAAGAAGTGTTGTAATGTTGTAAGAAGTGTTTTGATGGTCCTTACTTACAATTCAGACCAATGCAGTACTCTCTTTAATGTATACTAGTTAATATATGTTATCCAACAACAAATTTTAATTCAACTTAGAGAATATTGCATAATCACAAATACCTAAATTTAAAGACCATTTGCTATGTAAAGAAATGGATGGGATTTATGGGATTTAGGGAATTTAATAGTGTTCTAGAAAAAGCAGGAAGACCAGGGTTAAAAATTTGCTCACACTGAACCATTTGTGCAAATACTTCTGTCTCATTCTGCAGTAGTGATAAGCAGACTGGTTTCATTTTATAATTGCATAAAATTGTGTTAGAAGATACACAGAAATAATGTCTGAGAATATAATCATACAGGGTCAGTGTTCTGGTCATCAACTGTAGTCATAAGACTGAATAATGTAAATAGATGTAATTATAATGCATAAGGACAATTTCAGAATGGTGTAAAACGAAAAGGACTGCATGAAAACGGTTATTCATAAAAACTGAATAAGATAAGTTAATGAAAGTCATATTTTAGATCAAAAGAAAGCAGAAAGAAATAAATGTAAATCTAAAAATCTTTTGAATAAATTCATTCCTGATAACAAATTCTTAATATTATAGCTGGGCAGACAAATTAGGACTTTATTTGGAGCTGATAAAATTTTATACATACCCAACTGGGTAAATAGTATTTTTGTTTTACAGATTGTTCAACCGGTGGAAGATCATGTATAGCCCAACCACTTTAACCTTAACCTCAGTGAAACTGTTGACAGTGGTGTCATTTCAGCTATAGTGTTGTTATAAAAAAAGTGAAACTGTTGACAGTGGTGTCATTTCAGCTATAGTGTTGTTATAAAAAAGTGGCAGCTTTGCCAGGCTTTTCCATTAACCATGGGCAAAACAATAAAATTAATGTCTCGGTTTTAATTGCTGACATGTGAAGCATTGACTCTCTCAGATTGGCTGTCGAAATAATTTTTACAGAGATTTTTAGTAAAATCTTTTTCTTTTAAGTAATTTTCAGATATGAACGTTATGTAGTGTTGCTTTAATATTGATATGCTTAGCTTGACTGATACATTTTTGTTTTAATTCAGTGCGGTGGAATCCTTTAACACAGGTTGCTCACAACAAGAGAATCATACATGCCATCACCAGCAAGGCATATTTGTACTGTCCTCAGGGTGCTGGTCTTAAAATTCATCTGACCATCAATATAGATTTTAATAACACATCACAATAACAGTATTGAAAGGATTGTCCATAGGAACATTGTCACTGACCTGAGGCAAAGTCCTAAGTGTGATAAATGCCCTTTTTACTGTTCAGGGGAGATAATAAAATCATGTTAATTAAATTTATGGATATAGCCTTAAAGTGCAGGATTCTTTTTTTCATGTATTCCATGGGAGTATTTTCCCTTTAAAATGACCAAGAACAAATTTGCATCTGTCTAGCATGTACCATGTATACTCAACTACAAGATGACTCCAACTGCAAACTGCACAGACCTAGATCTGCCATCACATAATGGAACAGCAGGTCTGGATCTGTGCAGTTAGTAGTAATCAGTAAAACAAACAGCAGGTGTTTTATGCTACAGCAGGTCAGGATCTTTGTTGTTTGAAGTTTGACTGGACTTGTAAGCGAGTAGAAAGGGTAGGTAAGAAACTTCAGAAGTAAAAATCAGACTACAGATAAACTTCTGTATAATCTGGAGATATAATTACCTTTAAAGAAATGACCTCATATTTTAGATCTATTTTAATTGCCTTTGAAGAAATGACCACATATTTTAGATCTATTTAATTACCTTTGAAGAAATGACCACATATTTTAGATCTGTTTTAATCGAAATGTCAACTAGTCTAAAGCAAATTTGTAATGGATTTGTGTAATAAATTTATTGGTTTTGTGGCACAACAAAAGGCTGTTTAATGCATATATGCAATCAAACTCGGCTCGAAATGTAAATAGTTTCTAGAATAGTCCAATATTATTAGAGTCTAGTCGGCTTTTTTTAATTACTGTCAAATATGATGTCCTTGATTTCATGTCTTTTTCAGATGGTCATATCAGTTATACGCACATTATGGTCATTACATCTTGTACATATTTGAATTTCCTGTATGTATTTTGTATTCTTTCCTATGACTTATTAGGGCATTACATATCATACATGTATGTTTTGCAGATTTTTTCATATTTTATATGTTGACATTTTAAGCATACCGGTTACAAAAGGTACTATTCCCACATTATTGTGTTTGCTTGTGCATCTTTCACTGATTGCAAACAGAATGTTGGATTCATCTATTCTATGCTTATATTTTGTTCTTGTTGCTGTAAAAGATTTTTCATTTCTTTGTGTCACTTAACCTTAGGCCAAAAGAACATTTTTGGCCATTACTCCTTGAGCCCTCATTCATTATATTTCCACTTTATCTAAGATGTTACCTTAGGATGATCAATTTTGGATTGTATACCATTCATTTTCAACTGTACAATTGTTAAATGTTTCATGGAGAAAAAAATTGTTTATGTTAATATACAAATATAAATCATCCAGAAATGGCTTTGATGAAAATTACAATTTGGGCTTGGAAGGATTTCATCCCTCCATGCTTATAACATAGTGTCCATTCTCTTTACCAAGTATAGTTAGTATTACTTTAATAGTAGAGCTGTTGGCCATTCTTTCTTTTTTTTTTTTTTTTAATCAAGGGAGGCAACTGAATGTTAAATGATTATCCACGATTGTGCTTATCTCCCTTGTACATTGTTCCACTGATGGTAATTCTTAAAGGAATAATAGAAAATACTACAAAATACTACTAAAAAGGGAATAGCTCGAATAATGTTTCAAAACTGGTAATATAAATTCTCCAGTTACATATAAAGAAAAGAAATTTAGAAAAATGTCATTATGGTTACATAGAGCAATAAGTTGATGTAATAAAGAGGGTCATGAATAACTCTGGTGTTATGTTCTTCCATCTGGTGTCATTTGAACTATTTCAACCCAGTAAACCCTCAGCATTCCCAATACTTTGAATTGTTGAATCTTTAAATGTGTGCTTTGTAGGAAATTCACAAAAATTATTACCATAAAAGTAATAGTAAAAATTTACACTAAACCTACTCTTGGAGTCATTTCTGACTTCTCTTTTTTCCTTCCATTTTAGGCTATATTTTTGGAGCTGAAATAATTCAATTAAAAAAATAGATCCTGGTTTTCTGTAGCAATCTTTCATCCTCACTGATGTCAAGAACCCAGTCCACAATGAAAGAACATTTAATTGACTTTACCATGACAAGATACTTTTGAAAGATACTCAGTGTGGAGGCAGTCCAGTTTAAATTGAGCCCAGGTCTGTACTAATGCTAAATAATTGTGATAATAAATAATCCTCATACAAGTAGGGTAAAGGTTTACATCAAAGTAATGTCTGTCACATTTCTAAAGAAATTAGAATGTTTATATTTGGTTCAAACTTAGGATTTTTAATTTAATTTTGGGATCATAATTGTGTGACATTTTGTTTAAAACATTAAGGATCATTATTGCCATGCTTTGAGAACCAGGCAGTATATAGAATTAACTTTGTCAATCTCCCATGTCCGGCTTGTAACACCTAAACAAATACGCCTGTTGACTTCAAATTTGCACTGACAGTTCAACTTGGAATGAATTTGTGTTACATTTAGTTGCTTTGACTTAATAACTTTCCAGTTTCTCCAACTTAATTAAAAATTGTGTCTGTGTTCAGATGCCAGTACTTTTTCATTTATTGCCATAAAACGTGTACCAGAATTGCATCCTCTGATGGTGTTTCACATCAGTTGGCCACTGTGACCTACTTTCCAGGAGTTACTGAAACTTGTATAAATCTAGTCTAGGCTCCAACTCCAATACTTTTTCACCTGTTACCACAAAATTTGCACCAAGTTTTTTGAGATGAGGGTGTGTCAGGCACCAAAACTTGATCATTGTCAGCTAGTTTCCAGGAATTTTTAAAACTTTAGAAAAAAATAATGTCAAAGTTCTTGCTCAAATTATCTGTATCATTTACAATAATAATGGCTTGACATGCATCTTGGGATAAAGGTTGTCTTATTCCAAAACTTGGTTACATTGACCAGCTTTCCTAGATTCAGTACTGCTTAAAAGCTTTTCCCATGGTCCAACTTCATACTTTTCAACTATTTTGTCACCAGATTTGCAACAGGATTGCATCTTGAGATGAAGTGTCCAACATTGAAGTCAGTCACTGTGGCCTACTTTTCGTTGTTAATTGAACATCGATTACAAATTGTATCAGGTCTGTTGTTAACATTATGTCACCAAAATTGATATGTCAGTTTCGATTATGAAAGCATATATTAACACAATGATATATAAAATGTTATGTTAGAAAATCATGTATTAATACTTCTTTTATATTCTGATGCAGGTATAAACTTATTGCTTTTAATTTGGATCTTTAGCTAGGCATTCAGGTAGATGACATATGTTGCAAATTTACTGTTTAATTAAATATATACATTACTTGGCCATAGGCAAGTTCCCACTCATAAAAATCCCATATACAACTTAAATTCATTGATGATTGGTGGTTAATGACGTATAAACTCAGCAGCTGACTTGGCCTGATCTGGGCTGACCTGGCCTGATCTGGACAGCATCCTGGACTTATTTTGTATGGCAGTATAATACAACTCATTGTACATCCAAATCCAGGAAATAATATAATGCCAGAATTAAAATTACTTTATCTTTAACATCGTTGATAAATTGTATTGTCCACCTATTATTTCATCTGTTTTAATCTACATTCTAGCCAACAAAGGGCTCATTTTCTTCTGCCACTATCATTTTTCTACATTGTGGGAATACATTTTGATAAAATCAACTGCAGTAGATATATGAGGAAAGAATACATGCATCAGCATATTTATTATAACATCCAATGAATTGTGTTATTTACTGTAACAACTTTTGAAACATGTTTACTATAACAGCCTTTGAAACATTGTTATTTACTATAACAATCTTTCAAACATTAATTACTATAACAACCTTTGCAACATTATTTACTATAACAACCTTTGAAACATTATTTACTATACCAGCAACTATCTTTGAAATATTATTTACTAAAACAACCTTTGAAACATTGTTATTTATTATAACGACCTTTGAAAAGTGTTATTTACTGTAACAACTTTTGAAACATGTTGTTTACTATAACAACCTTTGAAACATTTACTGTAACAACCTTTGAAACACTGTTATTTATTATAACAACCTTTGAAACATTGTGATTTACTATAACAACCTTTATAATGTGTTTACTATAACAACCTTTGGAACATTATTTACAATAACAACCTTTGTAACATTATTTACTATAACAACATATGAAACATTTACTATAACAACTTTTGAAATGTGTTATTTACCATAACAATCTTTTGAAGTATTGTTTACTTTAACAACCTTTGAAACATTGTTATTTCATATAACAACCTTTAAAATATGTTATTAACTTTAACAACCCTAGAAACATTGTTATTTATCGTAACAACCTTTGAAACATTGTTATTTACTATAAAATCCTTTTTGAAACATTGTTATTTACTATGCAAATTGATGTGATTCTCAAAAGTAGGGCATCATTTATGTTAAATATTAATTAGCTCATCCCTCATACCAGTGAAATATCATACCATGACAGAAAGTTATTGACTTGCAAAACTGGTGCTGAATGTACAGGAATGTCAGCTGTTGTTCACTCAAGTTATACTTTTGGCCAAATGTCAGCTGTTGTTCACTACAAGTTATACTTTTGGCCAAATGTCAGCTGTTGTTCACTACAAGTTATACTTTTGGCCAAATGTCAGCTGTTGTTCACTCAAGTTATACTTTTGGCCAAATGTCAGCTGTTGTTCACTACAAGTTATACTTTTGGCCAAATGTCAGCTGTTGTTCACTACAAGTTATACTTTTGGCCAAATGTCAGCTGTTGTTCACTACAAGTTATACTTTTGGCCAAATGTCAGCTGTTGTTCACTACACGTTATACTTTTGGCCAAAATTGAAGCTCATATACTTGCGCAAAGTAATTGAGTTTTTGTGATGTCAGATTTATAAACAATGTTTTTAATTTTTGTAGCATGTGGAGAAGAGCAAGAAGACTTATCATTGTCTCTTCTTGTTTTTGGTGCAAGTTAAAAATATCAGTATAACATAGCTGACAAAATGTGATTGCTCCAACAGTTTGAACTTACAAACTAAACAATGTTAATCCACCAAAAGACTGGGAAGTTGGGCAGAAGAGTTGATTGACAGTTTTGGCATATATTAGGTTGATCGAGTTACTGTGCAAACTGCCTAGATGAACAATAGATGGAAAGGATAGCTGAGATGCCAACTATTCCTAATTTTGCAGAATTATTAAGAATATTTAGTGAAGATTGCTTTTTCTGAATTATGTTGATGAAATTCCTGAAAATCTGAATTTTATGGAATTAAATTTGGAAGTTCTCTTCTTGGACATGGGAAAAAAGAAAAGTACTTCAGCACCACTATTGTAGACTGGTACCTAGAACATAGTTTCTCAATGTAAGAAACAATATAAATAACAAGAAACAGTTGATTAGACTATTTTGATAGGTGAAAAATGGCAGCAATGATGAAGAAAGCAGGAAGATGCAGATTATTCATTAGTAAAACTATGTTTATGGTCATACTTTTAGCTCAAAATGTTGAAGGAATTCAAAGTTCTGGAATTTGAGGAATAGAGATACCATTTATTCTAGCTGGACCACAGTCGTTACTGTGTATATGTATGCATAGGCTTATAGGAAGAATTAGAAGGTTGCTACTTTTAACAAACATGTTATCAGTTCTGGATGGACTGCCTTGATTTTAAAAAATCAGTATTTCTGGTATTGGGTCCTTGCTAAATGGAAACTCATGTGATAGGCAGAGTACGATTTAAAATGATGTAGCTGATGATTTTAAAAAAATAAAAAACAACTCAACCGACCATCAGACTTGTTGTATTTCACTCGTTTCTTTGGAGCATTTAAATGAATGTCAGTTAGAAGTACAATATATAGAAGATGATGGTAGATGCAATTCCTGTACAAACTGGCCATTTTTGCTAATCATTGTGGGTAATTCTTTGCAAAGTATTATAGAGATGACTGGTATTAGATTTTTTTTGCAAGTTTTCAAATTCCATTTACTATATGTGGTGAATTAGTTGCAGTATAACATTGTACCAGTTTTACCCATGATGCCTTATGAAAAATTACCTTGTGATGTGCAAAAATGGCTGATTTTGCACAAAAATATCTGCATCAACTTTAAATTATATAGCTAACTGATGCTGACATATTTACCTGCTCAGAGTAACTGAGCTTTTGCGTTCACAAGATTTGTAGTTTTCCTTTGTAATCTGGTTAAGTGCTATGCTCAGAAAACTGGAAATGGACTTAAAAGTGTCAAGCATGTTTGTAATGGAAATGTAGATATTATAAAGGTGAATGAAAGTAGGAGGGGTGTGTGTGATATGTTTTCCCTTCAACAGGTATTTTAAGTGGTGTCATAGAAGTGGCTGTTATTACAATATTTTAATGCTTTAGTGGTCAGGACTTTTCAAATTTCCTACTTGTAATAGTTGCAAAGTAGGATGTTACTAAATGTTATTACAAAAAATACAGTCAAGTTTCAACTCCAGCATACAAGTGTTGAAGATGTGGTGTCAGTAACATGAGATGACACACATCAGCTCCGAAATGTTGTACACGGGATAACTGTCGGTCTGGCTCTGTTCTCTTCTTACTCAACCCTGTCACTATAAATCAGTATTTTCATTTAGAATTTTTCTTCTATACATTGTGCCATACAAACCTCATGTTTTACCATAGACTTTGTAAATAGAGTATTGTTCAGTGACTAAAAATGGGTTATTTTTTACTAAGTGGCTTGAATACATTGTTAGTGGTACAAATACATGTTTACATTGTTTAGACTGTATTATAATCATTTACTTATATGTATGTGTGTGTGCTTATGATATATTTTGATCTCTTTTGTTCTTAACAGGACCATTATAAAGATGAAACCGGTGTTTTCTGAAGTACTCGATCATATGAAAAATTAATGCACTGAATAAACAGTCTTTGTAAGGTCACCCAACAAAGATCCACATTCGCTTATTTTATGTTGAACATAGCTTTTTGATGTATTCCCATTAATTTCACTGGACATAAAAATAAGGAAATGAATTGAGCTAGAGTTCAGCAAGAAATTTGTTGTATAAAAAAGTAATCTTTTTATTAATTTTAAGCAAACGAGTAGTTTAATAGACATCTTCACAAATTATTTAATCATGAGCCATTCATGACATCTTTTTTCTTCTTTTCTTCTAAGATGCCTGTACATATTTCAAATGCACCCATAGTAATTAACCATTACATCATTATGCAACAATAAGTAAAGTGCATGACAATTTCCCACCTTAATATGCTATTGCCTCAGCAACATAAATTATGAAAGCTGATGTTTAAAACCAGTGATAGTTTTTATTTGATTGGTTGTGTCCAAAATGTCATACTGAGTGTTTTGCATTCACAATGAAACGAAATCAACTTGATGTAAATAAAAGTATGTGTGTATCTTTCATTTAGGGCTTATTTAGAAAAAAATAAAGCAAAAAAGCCCAGTTTAAAGTACTATTAACATTCATAATGATTAATGATTAATAATGTTCAATGATTATTAAAATAATGATGATAGCTACTGCAAGGAATTTTGTAATTATTTGTTATTTCCACAAAAAAAAGATTCAGTATATATATATATATATAAAGAATTATAAATATATACCAAAAAAAACAGAAAGTGCTATCCCTGGATTCTATAGAAGAATGCTTGATAATAGTAGGCAGAATTAATAATTTAATACAAATAATATTATCATACAGGTCAGAGAATTTTATTTCGTACTCTACGGAGTTTCGAACCATGGTCCGCGAGTAAACGGCACCCATCGCCTTGCCTGCACACACCAGTCCATATCCCATCACGACTAAGCACGCATCACCAAAAATGATGGCACTGAATCGGTGTTATATGAACTCGTGTGTAGCAGACGCACTCGCATGACGACCTAGTAATTAATTCTCATATATATATAATTAATTCTCATATATATATAATTAATTATATTAATATATATATGAGAATTAATTACTAGGTCGTCATGCGAGTGTGTCTGCTACACACGAGTTCATATAACACCGATTCAGTGCCATCATTTCTGGTGATGCATGCTTAGTCGTGACGGGATATGGGCTGGTGTGTGCAGGCAAGGCGATGGGTGCCGTTTACTCGTGGACCTAGGTTTGAAACTCCATAGAGTACGAATTAAAATTCTCTGACCTGTATGATAATATTATTTGTATTAAATTATATATATATATATATATATATATATATATATATATATATATATATATATATATATATATATCAGTGCCTCCTAACCCTTGGGTCTAAACCCAAAACTGGGTGACCATGCTTTTTGAGTGAGTGGCCAAGATTAGCCTTAATAGCTTAAATTTCCTAACCAAGTTGTTTTTAAGCATTTGATGGGTGGTAAGGATAATACGATAAACTTTATCTGGGTCGCCACTCAAAAAGGTTAAGAACTGCTGTTGTAGATGAATCTGTATATATGAATAGTTGAATTGTGAATGATCAAAGTCAGCTGTAATCTCGGTTTAATATTGTTGATAAAGATGAAATAGGCTGTCCCAAGGTCAGAGGAAAATGTTGATGTAGAGTGTCCCAAGGTCAGAGGAAAATGTTGATGTAGAGTGTCCCACGGCCAGAGGAAGATATGAACATGAGTTTATGAAATGCACTTACTTACCACTATACTGCACCTTGTTCAGAACAAAACTTAAGTTTGTGCCATTTGCATATTAACTTTACTTCAACTTTTGACTGTTGTAGGGTATATTTTATTGAAGTTGGAAACATATTTGCTTTACCATATATACTTGCTTATAAGTGTAGTACCACTACAAACTGCAAGACTCAGATCTGCCATCACATAATGCACTGGCAAATCTGGGTCACTGCAGTTTTATAGGAGTAATCAGTTGAACAAACAACATAGATCCTGATCTGCTTCCGGATTATGTTACAGCAGATTAGGATTTTTGTTGTTTGCAGTTTGATTTGACTTGTAAGCAAGTGATGACGGTACTAAAAAATTATCTGATAATAGAATGAATGTAGGAAGCATATATGTATGTAAGCAAATAATATACACAAAACGAATTAACCTCTACAGTTAGACATTAAGTTAGTGTGTATCACTTCTTACCAATGTAAGTACATATTCATTTTTTTTTTATGTTATGCTAATCTCAGGTAGATACCATACCTGTGGGGCTTTTTTGCATTCATAAATATGATCTTTATTTTGTCATTTTCAGAGATGACATCTTAGTATATTTGTTGTCGTTTTAGTTTGAGTAAGTAACCTTGTTGAGAGTATTGCTAAAGTACAGATTTGCCTTGCATTTGTATGTGTTCTTCATATCATGTACTTTTATCAAAATTTCCAGGATTACACTGAGCTTTTTTAATGTAAATCAGTTCTCTTAAGTATTTAAAATTCTGCATGGAATTTTTTTTGTCCTTTGTATACTTTATTAATTTGAGAAAAATAACCCTTTATGACACATTGGATCAGATAGGAAAATTCGACCCTTTGGGTCAGAATTTTCCATCAGACACTTGGCGCACCCTTTGTGTTCTGCAAAGTTCACATCATCAGTGGAATTTAGGTATCATACACCAATGCATATATTAGAGTCTACTGGTCTTAACAATATTCTCTAGAAATATTTGGGGGCCCTGAGTGGCTGAGTGGTCTAAAGTGCTCACCGTTACAGATCACTGCCATCTCACCTCCGTCTGCGTGGGTTCAAGTCTCGGGTTCGGCCAATGTGGGTATGTGAGAAAAGCTTGCTAGTAACTTCTCATGGGTCGGTGGTTCTTTCTGGGGGTTCTTCCTCCACCATTTATACTGGCTGCCATGTATGGCCTATCTTGTGCTAAAAAATGGCATTAAACCCTACAACAACAACAACAACAACAACAACTAGAAATATTTGCCGATTTGTATCAGTATCCTATTGTATTATAATTATATTGTTCCACATAGATTTGATATGGCACTTTTGAACATACATAGGCATGTCCAGGTAATTACCAAGATGGGATTGCATTACCAATGAAATGTTAACAGATTTAGGGTTAGTAGATCTGAACTTTGTGTTGCAAGTGAAATGTTAACATGGTTAGGGGTAGTTGATTTGAACTTCATGTACACATGCAACTTAAGTTCTTGTGTATGTTCTGGACCAGTCCATGTTTTGTTTCTTTTTTTGCTTCATACAAAGTTTATATATGCCATCTAACTAAACTGGTTGCTAGTCTCTTCAGCTTCTTATCTACATGTTCAGGCCAGGTAACTTGTGGGAAAGTGAGTCACAGTCTCTCTGAAGGGAGGAGAAATTTGCCTTGTAAAAGAAGTTTTTTCCTTATTTTAATAAATTAGTGCAAGGAAGACAGCACAATCTACCATCAGGCTCGGGTTTACCCCTTTTACCATAACCCTACTAGTGTGCCTAAAAAATATGTACTGAGTTAAAAGACTATTGTGTACCTAATAGTAGTAGCACCTATGGCAGTCATGCGACATGTACCAAATTTCTGAACATCTACATGGCATACAATAACTGAAACAATGCCATTTAGTTTAAAATGATTAAAAACTATTAAAAACCCTCCGATCTGCAAATTAGGTTTACAGCCAATGGCTATTTATAAGTGAACTATTGTCAGTGTGCATGTCAAACCTCCCTCAGCTTTCATTTGATTCATTTGAAGTGCTGGTATGTCTTTTAGCTCTTATTATGTGGGGATTCCATTTTTAAGACATGCATTTGTTTAATATATCTGACAATTAAAGTAAACCATCGTTAGGACCATCATTATATTTTTTTCACACTATTCAGTATATTCACATGATGAAAAAAATGACAATGTAAGCAAACATAGTGCCTGGACATGCACATAGGAACTTTTCTAACATCTACGTTAAGAAACTGAAGTGACTTACAAAACTTGAGTCAGTGTTTCTTGAAAATAAAATGTAGCTCATCAAAGGTTTTGATGATGAGGAAAAACACGTATGTTGATGATTTCACTGGTAAGCAAGATCTGTAAAATCAGCCCGATTTGTAATGTACAATACAACAAATTCTTGTCAACTTTGACTTTTTCCCTGTGAGGCCATATTTGCAGTATCAAAATCAATTAAGGATGTAATTAACAGAAAATCCTACTGAACATTCATTTGAAGCAGAGATATGGAAATATATAATTTAACCAGAACAAGTAGTTTCTGTGTCACAGCCAGTCATGTACATGTTCAATTACATGATTACCAATTTTGTAAATGTTGCAGCCTTAGTAGCCCTGCAAAGATTAAATTCAGGTTGAAAAGTTAATGGGCAGTAGAGTTAGATCTTTAGTACAAATCTTCTTAGTTGAACTTTGCAACAAGGTAAAATTCAGAGGAATTCCTATTTTATTCATTCCCTTAAGTCAGCGGTACATTGGTCAGGGAAAATGGCACATGCAATTAGCTCATTCTTTATGAAGTACTACCACACATACTTGCTTTTAGTCTAGTCCAGCTGCAGACAACATCAATCCTGATCTGCTGTCGTGTAATGCAGATCAGGGTCTGTGTTGTTGGTTCTACTGATTACTCTTTGTGAACTGCAGAGACTCCAATCTGCCACTGCATTATGCGAGTGAATATGGATCTGTGTAGTTTGTAATTGGGTTCTACTTATCGGCGAACATATATGGTACCTGTTACTCCACAGTCTGATTTGAGATGCTTATGTTTGTATCTGATCTTATGATAATGGTTTATCTGACAATTCAGAATGTATCAGTTTAGATACATGATTGTGTTTGACTGTATCTCTATTATCATTTTACTACCATACATATGCACTTCCATGGCAAGTCCAACTGCAAACTGCACAGACCCTGATCTGCCATCGCATGTGCTGGCAGATCTGGACTACGCAGTTTGTTAGGAGTAATCAGTGGAACAAACAACAGCACATTATACAATGGCAGATCAGGGTCTATGTTGTTTGCAGTTGGACTCTAATTACAAGTGAATATATGCAGCAGCTGTTGGTAAATGCACCTCTGGTTGACTCTGGTGGTATTTATTTCTTTTCACTCATGACATAAATTTGTAGCTGACTGTTGGTATACATTGTTCTACACTTTTGACATGAATTTATAGTAGACTAGTGGTATGTATTATTCTGCACTTACAAGATAAATCTGTATAATCTCATCTCTCATCGTGATGAAAATAAACCAGAAATAAATTACCTTGTTCCTTCTCTCTTTTTTGATTTCCATACAGTAAAGCAAGTAGTAGAATAAAAGGGAGCTATGAGCGAGTTTCCATATACCATCATTTAGCGCTTGCAGCAACTGTGATTTAATCATTTTAAGCTTTTTATCAGCAAACAATTATGCGACTTCAGTTATAATGAAAATGAGATCATCAAATCGCACTTACCAGGTATTAATATTGTGCTAGCCCCCTTTTATTATACTACTGATTTAACCAAAGTTGTTGACACAATCGACTTATATTATTATGTTACATAAATTTATTTAATTATTTATAAATTTTTCATAAAATTATACAAATAAATTTAACTAAAATATAATGGGCTTTGGTTATGGGAGAGAGTATATATTGTGTTGAAAATTTTGCAAAGTCTGCTGGACAACTAAGTAACATTGCACCAAGCGTATCATTGATAAAAACTTCTCGCAATAATAATATAAAAGTAATTGCTTTTAATTTATCTACAAAAGAAATTAACAAATTTAAGTCGATAAAAATTGCAGTTGAGGAACTTAAAACACGTGCTGGTAAAATTGGTCAGGATAATTATTTTCAAAATTCTGATGGCTCATATTGGATTGGATTTCGAGTAAAATATAAATCTGATAAAGAAAAATTAAATGACATTTACACGTCAGATCCGCTCACGGACATTTACACATACCTGATAAATAAACTTCCCGAACAACGACGACAACAATTACTTTCTGGTCTTATAATAACCTAACGCGAGCGTGTTTATGTCATCAGCACAATATCGCTTATCATCAAAATTAGTTCAACCTTGTTTGATAACTATGAGTTTTTATTTGATGTTTATATAATCTTATCGCAGTCATTTCAGCGAGATGCTTATTGTTGAATAACACCGATAGATAATCATCATGTGTGACATTATTTTTTACAACTGACTTTTTCACACGTTTTAATTTTATTTTATTTTTATTTTTTTATTTTTTTTTTGTTTCTTTCCCAGCAGCTGTTTTTAGCGAGTACATTTTACTCCGCAATCCAACAAACTCCCGAACAATACTAAAATTAAATTCATCTTTCATCAATCCCATCACTTTTTTGTTAGTAGGATCGTGAAAAGGATTATCGCGAGGAACATCAGAAAGATCAAATAACTCCTTGTGGTTGTAGATGTCTTGATAAACATCATCCGCAAATATTTCATAAACAAGTGAGTCAGTGTCAGTAAACAACAAGTTTTAATCAGGCCAAACACGCTTTACAAAATTATAATGAAAATCGTACATGAGCGACTTTGATGTTTCTAATACTGTTGCCCCAACGAATATTGGTTTTATTTAACACCAGGTTTGTTTTATGCTTCTTGACCATAACAAGGTTTTCATTTATACTTATCATTCCAGCGAACTTTTCTGACGCAACTAATTTACTACAGCGTTTGAAACTGTTGACGAGTTCAATATCAACTCTGTTACGAATATTTTCCATCGTCTTGCCGAAAACAGAGTTGTTAATGAGCTTAAATAAATCTTTTTTCAAAATCTGTCGTTGCTTTCGTTCGCATATCATTATTAAACTTAATATAATCGGACATCCAACGAGATTGTTTAACATGCAATACTCGATGATTTTTTCTTAAAATCAGCCCATTGTCAAGTGCTTGTTTAAGATTCTTGTAGTGACAAATGTAATTACGTTTATTTAACAAATTAGGCACTAGCTTCTCAATCGAGCAAGGTTTTCCACACCTATGTGATAATTGTTCTCGCGATAATAGCGAATCTGGTATAATCATCTTCTCTGGCAAGAACGGATAATCGTTGTGTAAATCATGTAATTTTTCAGGGTAATCAACATCAACTTCAAGATAATAAGTGTGACCAGCATCAGATAAATCTTTTGTTAGATTACTCGTATCATCGAGGAAGTATTTTTCAGTTACTCAGCAATCACAACAATACAGCATAGCTTGTGACATTGCCCAGCTATATAACGAGTTCTTGTCAAGATAGAGTATATACGAAGATGGATTATAATCTTTCATATACGTGTTGTTAGCGCACGCATATTTCTTTGATATTACACTTATTCCACCGCGAATTGACTTTTCGATAAAATGATACATGTCAACGCTTCCTTCAGTTATTAGTTCAGTTTTTGCGTTAGTGAGTTTGTACAACGCATCCCATGAAACCTGGTGATGAGAAATACCAACAGGGATCTAACTTATATTTGTTGATACTTGTTCTGCGAAAACTTTGGAAAATATCATCAAGCAATAAAGTGTCTTGAATCAGATACAGATCTAAGTAATCGTCGAGGGTTTTACAACCGAATTTACTCCAAACCTGACAAGCCTGATTATACTTGTTGTAAGATATATTTTCATTGCTCAGCGACGAGTAGAATTTATCTTTGTCAGGTAATGATGTTTCATCAAGACGTTGTATAATATTAATATACTCGTAAGGAAAAATACCTTTCTTCATCATTAAACTAACATTGTCCGCGAAATGCTCTGACAATGAAATAAATTCGCTACAGTTTTTCGCTAATGCGTCTAACGACGAGCTCATGAATTGCACTGAATCAATAAAACGAAGAGGATCAACAGTCAACGACATAAATTTCTCAGCGTTATTTGGAATGCCGTTTATTTTACGATTTTGACATAATTTCATGATATCAGGATGACCGAGCGCGTTAATGAAATTGGAGCATAGAAATCGACAACGAAATTGTTGATATTTTAGATAATCTCAGATCAAATGGTTATCGAACATCCGAGGAATATTATATTTTACATTTAATTCGCTAACCGAAAAGAACTCCGAATTTTATCTATTGGATAAAATAAGAATGTTATCAACTACATTACTACTTGACTCATCTCAAACTACGTCGGACGGTGCAAACTTCTCTGTTATTTATAATCAACCAGTCGAACTTGGTCCAGGGACGCAATATGAAATAGGTTTATGCACAACAAAATAATAATGAATTGTACTCTCTCTGTGAGGGCTACTCATGGGTTAGAATCTGAATGTAAAAGAATGATTCCCAATCAGTGCTAGGCTGATCCCAGCATTACTGTGTATTCTGGGCTGATCCCAGCTCAAGTAGAATTGGTGCTAGGCTGATCCCAGCTCACTGGAAAAGACTAATTCCCAATCGGTGCTAGGCTGATCCCAGCATTACTGTCTACTCTGGGCTGATCCCAGCTCAAGTAGAATTGGTACTAGGCAGAATCCCAGCTCAATGTAAAAGACTGATTTCCAATCGGTGCTAGGCTGATCCCAGCATTACAGATCAAGTAGAATTGGTGCTAGGCTGATCCCAGCTCAAGTAAAGTCTGTGCTAGGCTGATCCCAGCATTCAAGTGTATTCTGGGCTGATCCCAGCTTAAGTAGACTACGTGCTAGACTGATTCCAGCATGCTAATGTATTCTGGGCTGATCCCATCTTAACCAAATCTATGCTAGGCTGATCCCCGCATAAGAGTGTATTCTGGATTGATCCCAGATTCGTGGAATAGAGCTAGGCTGATCCCAGCATGAAGTAAATATTCTTATATTTTTCCTATTTATAACTGTAAAAGAAATGTATTTAATGGGCATGACCTTTACGTTATTAGTATAGCTTATGAGTATTCGATTGGGGAAAAATGCCAAATTGAATTTGATATTAAAAATATCAAATGAGAGCCCCAAAGAGGATGCCAGTTTGTAATGTGAAAATCCATTTGGAAGGACTGGTGTCCAAAGCACATAATACTAAATGTATGTACACAACTGTTGCTGAGGAGATAGGAGATGGTTGGGGTGAAATCTGATGTAGCGCGCATAACATGACGGAACCATCATTCTAAAGTCCTAATTAGATGGTCCTCCACACCAACTGCAGATGCAGTCGCCGAATTGTCACAGTTCACCAAATTCGTTTTCTTGGGCCACTGATTTCTCCAATAACACCACCAGTCCAGCACACGTGTCAAAATGTAACACAATATCCAGAAATGTTTGTATTCCATGCCACTGAACGACAGCGGAAGAATGATGTGTTGTAAGATGGCCACGCCTTCAATGAATTCCATATGAACTGCTTTCCAATAAACCTATTTGAAGAGCAGTGCCCTATGATGTGGACGGCTGTATCAGTCTGTGCACCCAGGAGACTGCCGAGCTGTGCACACACTATCCAAAACAAACTGTTTGTATTTCCCTGTCACAGAACGCCAGTGGAAAAATGACATGTTGTAAGATGGCCATGTCTTGCATGAACCCATATGAAGTGAAGTGCTCCCCAATGAACCCATATGAAGTGCAGTGTCCATAAGATGAGGCCGTCGGTATCAGTCTGTGTATCCACAATACCTGAAAGAAGAAAACTGAAAAGCAAAGCCAGGGAGTAGAAAGTGCTATGGTGATGTGCAAAACGACCTGTAGTCAGCACAAAATTACAAACTTGAAATTTTATCGCTCAGGCAGATATATTTCCAAAAGGGATAGGACTGGCACCTACCCAAGACTCGAACAGTGCTGTCTGATAGACAATTCTTAGCACCCTGATGCTGCCCTAATCCCAAAAGTATGAGTTTTGAATAAACGAGGATGAGAACCACATAGCACGAGCGACGTGCGCCTAGTTATGGGAAAATCACCCTCCTCAAGATGTAAGAAAGAGTGGTCCCAATGCCTCCCCAGTAGTTATAAATAGTGACACGGCGCATGGACAGGGCACTGGTCTTGTAATTTTAGGGGCACGACACTTAGGAAAAAGGGGTACCCTTGGAGTGTTTGTATTGTGTAAACTCGACAACTAAACCAGCGCCATTGATTGATCCCATCTTCAAGTAACTCTATGCTAGGCTGGTCTCAGCGTTACGGTGTATTCTTGGGTGATCCCAGCTCAAAGATAATTGGTGCTAGGCTGATCCCAGCATTAAAGTGCATTCTGGGCTGATCCCAGCTTAAGTAGACTATGTGCTAGGCTGAATCCTAGCTTGCTAATGTATTATGGACTGATCTCATCTTAACTAAATCTATGCTAGGCTGATTCCCGCATATAATGTATTCTGGGCTGATCCCAGATTTGTGGACTAGAGCTATGTGCCAGGCTGAATCCCAGCTTGCTAATGTATTATGGGCTAATCCCATCTTAACTAAATCTATGCTAGGCTGATTCCCGCATAGAATGTATTCTGGGCTGATCCCAGATTCGTGGACTAGAGCTAGGCTGATCCCCGCATGAAGGAAATATTCTTATTACTTTTCCTATTTAAAACTGTAAATGTTACGGTGTATTCTGGGCTGATCCCAGCTAAAAGATAATTGGTGCTAGGCTGATCCCAGCATTAAAGTGCATTCTGGGCTGATCCCAGCTTAAGTAGACTATGTGCTAGGCTGAATCCCAGCTTGCTAATGTATTATGGACTGATCCCATCTTAACTAAATCTATGCTAGGCTGATTCCCGCATATAATGTATTCTGGACTGATCCCAGATTCCTGGACTAGAGCTAGGTTGATCCCAGCATGAAGGAAATATTGTTATTACCTTTCCTATTTAAAACTATAAATGTTACAGTGTATTCTGGGCTGATCCCAGCTAAAAGATAATTGGTGCTAGGCTGATCCCAGCATTAAAGTGCATTCTGGGCTGATCCCAGCTTAAATAGACTATGTGCTAGGCTGAATCCTCTATGCTAGGCTGATTCCCGCATAGAATGTATTCTGGGCTGATCCCAGATTTGTGGACTAGAGCTATGTGTTAGGCTGAATCCCAGCTTACTAATGTATTATGGGCTGATCTCATCTTAACTAAATCTATGCTAGGCTGATTCCCGCATAGAATGTATTCTGGGCTGATCCCAGATTCGTGGACTAGAGCTAGGCTGATCCCCGCATGAGGGAACTATTCTTATTACTTTTCCTATTTAAAATTGTAAATGTTACAGTGTATTCTGGGCTGATCCAAGCTAAATGGTAATTGGTGCTAGGCTGATCCCAGCATTAAAGTGCATTCTGGGCTGATCCCAGCTTAAGTAGACTATGTGCTAGGCTGAACCCCAGCTTGCTAATGTATTATGGGCTGACCCCATCTTAACTGAATCTATGCTAGGCTGATTCCCGCAAAGAATGTATTCTGGGCTGATCCCATATTGCGCAGTGTTTTTCAAAAAGATGTGAAACGAAAATTGCAATGTGGCACATGAAAAAAAAAAACAAAACAAAGAAAATATAGTGCTGTGGAGTTTTAAAGTGGTTGAGAAAATCGATGTAGTGTTTTCAACTGCCCCTGTAAGCTTCCATGGAACATGGAGGAAGAGCACTTTTTACCAAAATCGACAATTTTATTACTCCCAGTCGTAAATGTCCTAAGTTCCGGGAAGTGTACTGCAATTTCCTCTGCATAAGGTGAGAGCTGGAGGAATCTGTGAACCTTCTTGAATTTGTTGGCGAAGATTCTGATGCACTGTCTCCAGGAATGGCAAGGATTTCTGCCTCGTATATTGCGATCGTCACCGAAGGGATGGAACTTGTCTTCACTAGGGTTGCATTGTTATCCATGACGGGCACCTTCGGCGGCAATGATTCTGCATGCCCTAAGGAACAGTGTGTCAGCTTGGTCCGTGCTTCCCTCGTGTCACTATTCCTAGAGTCAGTCAAGGAGCGAAACACTTTCAGATAACGTAGCCAGAGTATTTTGCAAATCCAACATCGTCGTCGACAACTGGGTCAATGTCGGAATAATAGGATGTGTTGAAGGCACTTCCAGTTGCGCATGGGCGAAAATGATACTTCCCGATAAGATCACTAGCAGACGATATTCTGCCCATTTTACCTGGACGACGGGAAACCTGTTAGTTTCTCCCATGTGCGATCACCAAAATTTATCATTTTTAACCAGGCACACAGTAGGAAAGTCAAAGTCAAACCACAAACAGAAAGCTTGATTTGCGTTCAGTTTATGTATGTAATGTTCGTAAAAGTATCTTAATATTCAATGAATGTATTTCAACTTCCAAACGCAATATATAAAGTCAACGGTAAATCTGCCTGCTGACCACAAATATGGCGTCTGATGATGTCATTCGGGAACTAGCTAATATCTGTTCTGAGAACCGTTTCATTATCATTAACACCATTGCTGCTACATACCCTGAACAAAGGAATCGACGAGATTTCGTTATTCTCGGGCTGAATTGAATACCTGGAATAGAAAGATCTTGTCTAAGTTTGGCAGAGACCATTTCTCCGGTAATGTCACGTTTTAATTGGCCGTTGCTGACGAGAAAGAGGATCAACTCGACTGTTAATGGCGCACATCGGGAAGATGAACAGAAAGTCAGTTTGCACGATATGGAAAACCACCAGACCACCAGCACAAATCCATAAGAAAAGTTTGATGCAGAGACTCAAAATCCATTGTATGTACCTTTGAAAAGCCAGAGAAGTGAAACTCTACATTTATTGTCTGTACATTTGAAAAACCAGAGAAGTGACTGATCACATGGTACTCTATATGATCATGCAATGTTAAATAAGATTATCTAATTTGGTTGGCTCTTTGAATTCTGCTGCCAATGCCAACCAATGGGAATAGTTCTGCTCATGCCCCCCCCCCCGCTTCAACAAGCCCCATGAAGACAGCAAGAGGCTAATAACAGTCTCTTGCATAATTCCCAGGTCTGCCTCAGTTTGAAGGTACATGTACAACACCCCTATCCAGGTGTTAGCCACTGACTAAGCCTTATAATTTGACATTACATCATCTTAC